>JAUZSV010001184.1:2846-13826 GCA_034780495.1 Parotocinclus cesarpintoi | reverse complement strand
TCTCTCCCTCTCTCCCACTCTCTTTCCCAGGCTACACACCCACCCCCAACCCCCTTGTCCTGTGTTTGCATGCAGCATCTATTATTCCAGTTATAGCATGTTTTTAGTGAAGCTTACTTAAATTAAACCTTAGTAAACCTGTCCAGGAAATTAATCATAACTCAACATCTCAAACATGTGGAAAACTAACAAAGCAGGTCCATGTGTGCATAAGGTATGGGTAATGCGTCCATTTAACTTTGAATATAACAGGCCAATGTTGAAATCATTTCCCCTTTGTGGCGTCCTTGGAAGCCCTGGCTGCGATTTGAACCCAAGCCCTCAGGAACTGCCATTACCTGCAGCTGGTGGTGCAAGGTCTTATGGATTGTGGTAGCCTAGCGGTTAAGGTACTGGCCTCTGGACCAGAAGGTACAGGGTTCAAATCCCACCTCTGCCAAGCTGCCGCAGTTGGGCCCTTGAGCAAGGCCCTTAACCCACAATTGCGTGGATTGTAAGACTGTATAAGTTGTAAGTCGCTCTGGATAAGGGCGTCTACTAAATGCCAGAAATGTCCAGTGACTTTTGGCTATACAGCGTTTTAAGATTTTGTACTGTAAAAACATCATGTCACGACTACATGAATGAACTTAGAAAAATAAACTGTAAAAAAGGGAACAGAGCAAAATAACTTCCCAGTCAACGAAGCTGACTTGTAAACGGCTAATAGTGCATAATAATGAAGTTACAATGAAATCCGAATGATTGATTACTCATGCCATCTGCATTCATTACTCCTCTGCGCTGGTATTATCACCTTCATGCAGGTATTTAATCTGAAAGTGATCCCAAACATCTGTCATCAGGGTGTCCAATTGTGCCTAAGCCTCTTGAGCCATATGTTTACTGGGAAACATTGCTTTCCGTTGTTCACTGGTGAAACCTGAGAAATTGATAGACTTCGCATGACCTAAATGCTTCACAGTCTCAAGTCAAAGTTTGGTTGCTGGTGAATGATCAAGCCAAGACATGAGAAGGATTTTAGAATAAAGAACAGATTCCAGGTTGCTGTCTTATGGTAAAACAGACTCATTGAGACTGTAAGGGGGAGGAGGTGATATGAGAGGAAGACTGATAAATTGCATGTTCAGGAGAAGTGTGCTTGTTCATAGCTAAGAGATATCTCGAACCGTGCACCCGGTGCCCCCGATTTGATGCCACAAAACTCCCATAGACAATGAATAGGGCTGTATTTAAACTGCTGTAGCTCTGTAAACATGAAAATCAGACCAGTCGGACCCGCCTATAATGTCACCGGCAACGTTAATTTTCAAAGTAATCGGAGGCTCCGTTCACTTTTTATCACTCTTTAAAAAATATCCCCATTCATTTTTAATGGCCCCACTCTAGTGATGTCAAAACCGGGACTCGGACCGGAGCTCAATCAGAATTGACCGGGTCTCTGGCCTACGCCCGACCACAACCTCCCAGGACTCGGATCCGCACCTGATCAAAGCCCACCGTGCCTCGAACCTAGGCTCGACCGAAATCGGCTGGGTCTCAGACGTGCCCAGGCCAGAACCAACGACACCAATGCAACATGAGGTAAAGCATATCTCATATGCTGAGATAAAGAGGAAGTGGAAAGTGCAGGTAGAGAGAAATCTGAATGCCAGGTTTGCATGTTACACAGATCTGCAAAAGTTAGACACTCAGCACAGAATTTGACTTCTAAAAATGAGGTTTCTAACTGTCTTTGTTATAATGTAAAGCTACTGGGCTCTGGTAATAAATGACATCATAAGCTAGAGTAGGAAATCACAGGAGGGCTTCATTTCCAGCATTTGGCAAACACTCCTATCCAGAGCGACTTACAACTTATACAATCTTACAATTCAAGAAATTGTGGGTTAAGAGCCTTGCTCAAGGGCCCAACTGTGGCAGCTTGGCAGAGGTGGGATTTGAACCCTGGACCTTTTCACATCTAAGCAAATCTTTCTCTTTCAGCAAGTAAATAAATCTAGAATGTTCCATTCCTCCAGTGCAAATGATCATAATTAGTGCCTATTGTAGATATAGTTTGCCGTAGTTACCACGTGTAGTTAATTACCATGCATGCAATATGCGGATCTTGATGTAAAGTTACAGATTCAGTACGAATGCTGGGAGAAAGTGAGCATGTGCAAACACACATCCAGGCTTCTCTCTCACTCTCTTTAAGCCCTGCTGTGTTAGCTGTGATCTTACAAGTTCGGACTTCAACAAGTTTTCCCGCCCACACACTTTCTAAACCTGGTCTTTAAAGGAATAGTGCTTCTAATATCAGGGTATGGACATTTGTTAAATTGAGTCCATTGGGGTTTCTGTGATGGCAGCAGTTACTCTTTGTATTGCACGTCAAACAATAAGGCCTCCTTTTCTCTGTATACCCCTACCCAATAAAAAGGGAACTATAAAGGGAACTAAAAAGAACTATTTAAGCTTGAAATAATAATTCTGTTTGTTTTAGCTTCATATTACATACAAGACTGTTTTTACAATCATTTTAATGAACTATGCACCTGATGATCTCTTAAAAACACAGTTAGTGCACTATGTAATAGCTAAATAATTTTTAAATGAAGTTTTAAACTTAGAAATCGTACTGTTGTTGTAACTGTTGCAACGCCATTGCTATACCTCTTCAGAATGTGTGTGAAATGGGGATCTCCACGTATTGGTCACACAGAAAATGAATAAAACAAGAGCAGGAATCTTTGGCAGCACTCGCTGCTGGTGTTGCCAGGTTTGTGGTTCTCCAGAAGAATAGCAAAGATTTAATATAAACCATGTTTTCATACCAATTCGCAAAGATTTGGGGTTAGGAGCGAAGGTTAAAGTCAGGGTTAGTTTACTTCTAGAATCAGGGCTATATTACACGGTGAATCAGTGCCAATAAAATCTGTATGTATGAAATTATCCATGTGCTTCATTGAGGTTACACTTAATAGTCTTGGTCCAATGTGTCGTAACATGAGTAAGTCGGGAGCACAAAATCATAAATTCATCCTTCTCGAACAATACATTTGACAGATTTGGAGCCTTATTTCCAAACATACTTAACTGGAAAATTCAATAAAAGTGCATCTCTCTCCCAATGACAACCCATAGATAACCAGTGTAATAATACATAATGCAGAAAGTTTTTCTTCATTTGGACAAATGCTTACTGCTTTGGATGTGATACAAACATCTAGAAATCTCTGGTTCAACCCAAACTCTGGACTCGATCTGTGTGGAATTTGAATGTTCTCACTGTTATCTCATCTCCATCAGGAATATCTTGAGCCAAAATATCACATAAGATATATCACATAAGAATATACAAAGAGATGCTAACTCAATTATGGTGATTTAAGAGCCAGCTATTTAATCATGGGGGTGAACAAAAGCATGTCAAACTGGACAAGAGTGCCCAAAATTGACTGTTCAGTATTGTGTAGTATTTTTGTGAGCAGTGAACACACACACAGTTTTGTTATCAGAGCTGCTTTAAGTCTTATAGATACAACAAGGTGCTGGAAACATTCCCCAGATTTCCATCCATATTGACATCCTACAGTGAGCGTCATACAGTTGGTAAGTTTGTAAGTTGCACATCCATGATAAGAATCTCCCATTCCACTATTCTACCATCTCCCATTCCATCATGAAAAAAACTTTACTGGACATAGATCTGGTGACTATGGAGGCCATTTGAGTACTCAAGAACTTAAATGTTAACTCAAGAAACCAGTTTGAGATGATCTAAGCATGGTGTGTTACCCTGTTGGAAGTAGCAATCAGAAGATGGTACACTGCTCATAAAGGGATGAACATGGTCAGCAATAATAATCAGGTAGACTTTAAATAATGCTCTGTTGGAATTAAGGTTCCAGAAGTGTGCCAAAATAACACCCGGCACAGCATTACACCACCAACCATAACCGTTAATACAAGGCAGGATGGATCCCCAAACGTTCAAATTTCTTATCCAAATTCTGATCCTATCATCTGAATATCACAGCAGAAACTGAGACTTCTTAGACCTGCCGATGTTTTTCCAGTCTTCTGTTGTCCAATTTTGGTGTGTGAATTGCAGTCCCAGTTGCCTGTTCATAGCTGACAGAAGTGGTCTTCTGCTCTTGTAGCCCATATGCTTCAAGTTTCAACCTCCACACCTCCTTATTTCGCTCAAATGCGCAGACCAGCCTGCCTAGCACCAACAACCATGCCACGTTCAGCATCACATAGATCACTTGTCTACATACCTAAATGTTCTCAGTTGCTGCCATGTTGTTGGCTGATTAGATATTTGTGTTAATGAACCGTTGAACAATGATATCTAATAAAACGGCCGGAGATTCTATAATATTTCAGTTTAAAGTCACGTTACATGATTGACACAGCTCCAGTCATAAAAATGCTGGGCCTTCTAATGTATTAACTGCTTTAAACAATCACGCTTGGTAAACTTCCTATGCTGGGTGTAGAGTATAAATAAATATCATAGGTCACATGTATGAAAGCCCCAATAAAAAGCTTTCATGTTGAAAGCTCCTGTTGAAGTCTTACAAAGGTTCGGTGGTACGTGAGCAGGGCAATTATCCATGCTGGACATCAGAGACCAGGGTATTCCTTTATTCAGTCTCTGAATAACATATGAATGCATTTAATACAAATAATACTCACGTGATGCTGCTCACACCGACTGGTGGCTGGACATTTTGGGTTTTTGGATTATTTTAAATCCAGCAGTAACATTGAGACATTAAAAAAAAACAGAAACACTGCTGTGTCTGATCCACTTACACTAGCACATAATACTAAGACACCACCACAATACTAGTCTGTCTGAGAATAATCCACCACCCAAATAATACGTGATCTCTGGGGGTACTGGCCAGTAGAGAACAGAGTAAAGAGGACGGACTTCAGTCCATAATTGTAGAACTGAAGAAACGGACATGTGTGTAAAATAAAGGGCATGAACCTGCTTTAAAAAGCATGCACTACATTCTTTTACATTGATTATAGAGAATCTATGAATATCAGGCCACAGTCTGTGACAGCTCTGGTATAAATGTTTTCTTTTGATGTGAGCAGGTCATTTACTGACCATCAGAATATTCCTTTATATAATTCATTCTAATTCCCAGTACATGATTTGTAAAGGTTCAGTTAAAAATTGTTTTAAAGGCTGGTAGGTAGCAAGTTTGGGAGCATGATGATTACCATCTGCTCCGAACATCAGAGTGGATTAACCTGTTTACATGTATGCTCAACTAATTGTATGAAGTGGAAACCTATAAATATTACATCACAGGACATGAAAGCTACACCAGTCCCAATATGTAAGCAGTGCCTGTACTGGATATTTTCAATATTTCCAAAAAGTCAGATGTATTTATATAGTGCAGTTCACAATGGGGCATTGTCTCAAAGAAGCTTTAATAATGTCTAATATCTACTACTATTTACACCCAAAAACCCAAACTGAGCAAGCCTAGAGTGACAGTGGAAAAGAAAAACTCCCTGAACGTTAGGCCATAAAGACGAAACCTTAGGATCAAGACTCAAAAAGGGTCCAAACTCCTGGGGTGACCTAGATGTTGGATGTAAGAATTAAATGAAATGTGTAATTAATTGCTATATAGTTATAGTTTACACAAACATAGGCTAAATAAATATTAACAGAGAGCCTTCAGGTCAGTCTGTAATGCCAGAACAGAGTTAAAAAGCTTGTCTGATTTGATAGAGTTACAGAGTGTAGAAATATATACTGCTCACAAACATTAGGGAATATTTCAAACTGAATTAGCCCATAATAAAATAGTCCCTATTTTGTGAGCAGTAATGGTAATATTTTAAGTAATAGGTCACAGCACATGACTTTACACACTGGTCCATTTTCACTCTAGCTAATGTGAGGCATGTGGCTTAAAGCAGGGAGATCAGTAAATAAACCAGGGCAGCGCAGGAGGGGAAAAAAATGCTGTAAAGCCGCTCCGCGTAAACGTGGCGCGCTGTGCGCTTTTGCCAAAACCTGCGATCCCGGCCACGAAACACAAAGCCCGTATTCATTTGAAGGCAGTGCGCACTGGCCCGAACTCTGCCCGACACTCTGGCCGTGCTCCAAATCGTCCGTTTGCATGCTATACACTTGCATAGTAACAAGTGTGCCTTAAGAGGGCCTGTGTAAGGACGAGGGAAAGACTAAATACGTCCCTGTGCCGCGCGCAAAACGCAGATGAATACGAAGCACTGACGGAGGGTAAAAAAAAACAGCGCAGATCGGGAGACGATTGCGCATCCAGTCCAGGGTGCAGCCCGGCTGTCATCAATTAATTGGAATTAAATAGAGGAAACGGCTCAGAGGCTGCTTTACACAAACGCTTCGAAACCCATAACGTATATATGCAGGCTATGAGTGAGAGTAATTATTTATCAGCGCAAAAAAGGACATCAATCTTGCTGTCAAGTCGTATTTCTGTGAATCACCAACGATTTTACGCTGAGCGGCTGAGCCAACATTTGATCTGGCTCTGTACTCTCATGCCCTTCACATGTGTTGCTGCTTATTTTGTTTTGAGTATTTACAAGACGTGCAATGTGGTGAGCAAGAGGCTAATTACAGTGATTATCGAAGCACTTTGGGCGACATTAGGTGCGTATAATCCATCAATTGAGATACAGAGAACCTGACGGACGGTCGAGGGGGGAAAAACCAAGAGCAAACATTTTCACCATCTGAACAGAACTGCTAGTCTGAGAGAGTGCCCAGAAATTGCTGCAGGTTGCTAAATGAAGGCCATTCACGCCAGTCAAGATTAAAACGGGTGAAAAAGGTTTGAAGAGAGTTTGAAACTCAGGTGAAAACGAACGAAAAGTTGCTTCTATAGCGCGCTTTCTTTGTGGCAAACATTTACAAACTGTAGAATTGCTCTCCATTATTATTATTATTATTATTATTATTATTATTATTATTATTATTTAAAAACTAAACTACAAAAAAGCCATGTCAGCTGTGAATTTAACCTAGCTCTGTCCTAACAATAAAGATTGAATATTTTTGCATGGAGGCTAAAAAGGCTCAGACTCGTTCAGTGACCTACAGTCTGCTTAGGCCCAAAGGAAAAAAATAGGATGCCCTTTCCAGAATCAGAGGCCAAAAAGAAAATCCAAAAACATAAAACAATAGTAAAATAAATACAAAAATACAGCGTCACCCAGAATAACATGACCCGCGTGATCTGCACCACTAAAGGGGAAAAACGACCTATGCAAAAATTATCTGTAGGCTATAGCCGGACTTAAGGTCTGTATAAAGAACTGTTTGACAGTCCAGCCACGAAACGTGCATTATGAGCCAAAAATGGAAAAAGAGCCGCGTAAACAGCAAACTTTTCTCGTAGAGCGCTTCGGACGCACAGTAATTACAGACACATATACAGACACAGTACATATTTTAAGATGAATTGAATTAAAAACAAACTTGATTTTTTTTTAAATATATAATAATTGTTATTATATATTTTAATTTAATATTTTATATACGAAAATTAACGGAGCGTGTTTCAATTTAAAGCACCACACTAGGCTGCCTGTATGCCTGCAACGCACTAGTGCTTAATCCACACAGAATAACTCTTCCATTTAAAATTAAATTAATAGAATAAAAGAAAAACATGTTTTTAAAAAAAATTAACAGTTGAGAGAAATGTTATCATTTTTGATTAAGACCTAAGCAGCAGCTATCAGCCCTAAAATATACTAACACACAATCTAGACTTTACCAATTTACCAAAAAAAAAAAAAAAGAATAATGTAGGCTATTTTCAAAAACAGTTGACCAATAGTATGGAGAGTTTTTAACAGTTACAGAAAACCACTTGTGTGTCACAAGTAACAAATAAACAAGGTCTGTTTAGGCATACTTAAAAAAACCTAAATCTAAGTTTTAATTAATCCCTTATTTTGGTGAACATACGCATTACAGGTTACTCTTCTTATTATTGTTGGTATAATAATAATTATTATTATGCTGTAGATAAAGGGAAAATGTCATTGGGCCTCAGCAAATCTATGCAGTTGATAAAGCCAATATTCAAATGACTAATATTGCGCCCTATCCAAGAACCAAGATGTTGGTTTGGCTGCCAAAACTACTGACAAATGTTACATTTCACAACGAGTGTAAATCATTTGCAAATGACGAAAAAAAGGAGAAAGCACGAATGGAAATGTCCGTGTCCGGCTCAGTTCTCCTTTTTTCTAAATGCAAAAATGCAGGTAAAGTGTGAGGATTTAGAAGTAGTACACTACATTAGTACACTAAACAAATCATGGGAAAAACAGCACGTTATATGCGTATAAATGCAACTGCAGTTAATTCGGATTTTTTTTTCAGCACATAGGCATATCTTTGTAAACCGAGGCGCAAATTCAATTAGTGTTAAAATGGCATGGCAATAAAAATACGTTTTCAATAATTCAGGTGTTGACAGCTTCACAAACATCACCACGTCCGACCTATGCAATTTGCCTTTTTTTGCAAACTCCTACTAAAAACAAAGCGCGATTCATTCAAACGAAATCAATTTCAACTTTCAGATAAGTCATGCGCAGTCCTGTTTACACAATATATTATCGTGGGATCGTAAACACCTCGCATAACTAATATCAAGTCAATCCTTAAGACGCGTGGCATTAAGACATGATATACCTGCACGTGAATTCTAATCACACACACACACACACACACACACACACACACACACACACACACACACACACACACACACACACACACACACACACTATTTCAAGAAATCTATGATAGTGCACGATTTATTCTGAACGCGCCATTTTCTCCTCGAACCCATGTGCACTGAATCGACGCAGATCCGGAGCTGGAAAGATGCCACACGCTCGAACAGGGGGGGACTGGAGTAAAGCGCTCAGGGAGTGGGGAAAAAGCGCGGAAGAGCGTAGAGGCAGGCGATCACCACCACCCCCTTCAAAACTCAAACAGTCAACGGGTAACGACGAGATCAAGAGCGAGTTCAAACAGCAGCGCAGTTGAATAAAGGCAAAAGCAAATAACACGTGCAAGCAGAATGAAGGCGCGTGGGTTTCTTTACCTGTGTCAGGCAGTATGGCGAATACATAGTGACCTCGGAATTAAACATTGAGGCGCGTTTGCGGAGCTGAATGGAAGTTCGCCGTGTCGAGTCGCATAGCAATAAGTCTCGCTGCGTTCCGCCCCCTTCTCCTTCTTCTCCTTCTGCCGCTTCTGCTTCTGCTCCTGCTCCTGATCAAACCCCGCCTAGCCAGAAAGTGAAAGCGCCTCAAACTTCGGCCGAGTTCCCGCCTTCCTCGTCCGCGCTCTGCTTTCTGTCAGAAACCCTGCACGCTGGGCTTTTCCCTATCCGTTCCTTCTTGTGGTCTCACCGCTACATGTTTTGCGGACACGAGAGGGGGAAATTTGTATTTATCGAAATGACTTGTAACATTTCACTGGTGGAGGTGTGAAGTTGGGGTGTAGACCCTCATTTCAAGGAGGTCATTAGGGCAGAAATTTTGGGAGCTCATTTTTGGTGGTGGCTTTGTGGGTAAGGTATTACAATATGGACCAGAAAGTCCATTCTTCAAATCCAACATCTGCCAAACGCCCACTGTTGGAACCTTGAGCAAAGCCCTCAACCCACATTTGCTTGGATTGTACTTTTGTATCAGCTGCAAGTCGGTCTGGAAAAGGGCGTCTGGATAAATGTAAAAATGTAAAAAAAATAGTCAGTGCCCTTTTTGACGTGACACTAGAGTTAATATTTTGGGTTTAATGCCCTTGTCGTCATATCGTCTTCTTCAGCTTTTCCAGTGCCCCATTTCAAACACTTGGATAGTGCTATATGCTGTTCGGGATATTGGTGGAGCAACTTTTGTGGTACAGTGGTTAGAGTCAGCTGCTTCAATCAGAGGGTGTGGGGAATCCCAAGTGCTAAGTTCTCAGAACCCTGAATCCTCAGAACTCCATATATTGGTATATTTTGGGTGGCTGCCCCACAACAACCCAGGTCCCTGCGCTAGCAACCAGTCAGATGGGGTGTCACGTTTCGAGAAGAGGCCAGTCGTGGAATCAGGAACCGCAACCTTTCTTTCCCACCTCCATTCCATCCCCTGAACCCCCAAGCACCCCTCCCCTCCCCCAGGCCAGAAAAAGCAGGACTCGAAAAAATACCATGGCAACACTTACACCTCCATGGGCATTACATCACTTAAGCAATGGGGGTGCCAATACAGGGGTGATACGTGGGCATTACTTTACCTATCTGGGCTTTTACAGAACCCTAACACTCATATTAGCCCCAATTTTAAATGAGGTTTCTCTGCAGTCCATCAGTGATCAGAGCCATTCTATGTTATTAGACTTTGGAAATGTGATATTAGACTTGATGTATCTGGGAACACATTCTGGACTCAATGTAAAATCATAATGAACTCGATGTTTGTTGGTGTTGATTGTAGGAGAACATATTCCGAGTGCTGATACTGGGTTTCATATTGTTGTGGCAGTGAAAGTTTTGGATAGCATCTACCCTAAGTAAAAATGGTGCTAATACAGTCGAATCCGGTTAATGGGACCACACGCGATCGTTTTGGTCCTAATAACCGGCTGGTCCGTTTAAACGAACAAGCCCTATGTTACAAGACGGGATGCGCTATGTAACATATTAAATGTTTATTAAACATTTATTGTACGATTTACACGTATAGCAAACGTACAAACAAGAACTACTGTTGCTTATGAAGTTTGTTAATCGAAAAATAAATTTACAAACAAGTTTTTCGAAACTCAGCATGCGAAGTAATAATACTGTAAAAAACAAGTTTTTACTAAATTCCAGTCAACGTTTTAAGAACTTATCCAGTGTGATCTGACGCGTTCTCTCGACGGACTGCACTTAAACTAAATCAAGAAAG
>JAUZSV010001182.1:0-12949 GCA_034780495.1 Parotocinclus cesarpintoi | reverse complement strand
GCTGCTGAAGTTATAAACACCTGAGCATCACCGTTGGACTGAATATAATACACATACCAAAAATGTCCAGCCACCAGCATCTTGTAGGCAGCATCCTGCGAGCACTCATGGAGGATTAGAGGCTGCCTGACAAAAAAACACGGCAGCACTGTTGGGTCTGCTCCAATTGTACCAGCGCACCACCACCACATCAGTGTCACTGCAGTGCTGAGAATGATCCACCAACCAAACAGTACCTTATCTGTGCTGGTCCTGTGGGGGTCTTGACCATTAGAGAATAGAGTAAAGGCATAAACACTTATGTAAAGATTATATATGCAGAGTGATTTATAAGTGAAACTGATAAAAGCGAGTCATGATAAGTGTCGAAACAAGGAAACGTACCTAATAAAGGGAGCAGTGAGTGCGTATGACTCCTATATCTCAGATTTGACAAAGTTTAAACATGTGCTTTGCTTCTCAAACTAGGCCCAGACAGAAAAGACAGAAACACTTTGCTGCTCTGGGAATACCGGCTCTCCCACGCATAACGAGTGCTCGGGATACCCGACGTGGTTAACAGAATTATTTGAAACTCAGGGGGGCAGGAGGTCTTACGTGTACCCATGCTGCATTACTGGCAGAAGCTCTCTAAGTTGCATGGAAAACCCAGTTTATATTCCCACAGATGTCTAACAAGCAGAGGATATGGTCCGGGATTATAGACAGGGCCAGATCAATAGCCTGCTGTCTCAGAGGCATCAATATAGATTATGAATCACAGCGAGGAAGTAGTGGGAGATGGCTGGTGCTGGCAGCTCTGAGGCACAATGTTTGTGTATGCATGTGTGCGAGTGACTTAGCATTGCTTTAATAGACTCTCTGTTTGGCCAAACACACACCACGGCGCGTTCTGCAACCTTTTTGCATCAGTCATGTTCTGATTCCTATTGACGGAACAAGGCGCTGGAGCCACAATCCAAAAAAACCCCAAAAAACCGGTCCAAATGATATTAGATTTCTCTCTCCCTCTCGGTCCTTTCACTCTCTTAGCACTACGTTTGCCAGTCTTACAAGCTCTTGTGTACAGTTCGATACCACTTGACTCGCTCAAATCAATGGCCTGATGTAAAGACTCACCTCCAAGTTCTTGACATCAGCATGCCCCAACTTGTGAAATCTCAATGCGAAGCGGAAGAATCGCGGTTCGGTGTAAATCCGCGACTTTGCGTTCCGCGCAACGGCGAATTACGGCAACAAGCTTCGCGTCAACGCCGAGCACTTTTCGCGCGTCAGCGACCCGTGCATCGTGACAAGCCAGAACATGGTTACTTAAGCACAAACTAAACGTTGTATCTTCCTCACCCGAGCACCGGAGGAACAGCTAGTAGTGCAGCAAACCTCGGCTCGTTACCTGAAAGATTGGTATTGAATACCTGTCAAAGGTTAACGGCACCAGAGGCTGCCCTGCCTTCACTCAAAAGGAGGGAATGAGGTCACTGAGAGAAGGCTGCGAAAATCAAACGTGGACACGCACAGCCTGAGAACGCTCATGCATAGGTTGGATCCAATTAAACGGGAAACGATAAATAAGTGCAGATGGCCTCGAAGCGTTCAAGGTTTAGCCAAACAGAGATGCGAAGCCAAACCCAAGTTGGAAACGCAAACTCGGTGCATTATGTAAACGTTATGCAAAGTCGACTTTTTGAGACGGCAAAAACGCGCACCGACCCATGCTAACTCCAAAAAACGCCAGACTTCGTGTTCCAGGGCCAAGCCTCATTTTTAGTAGAAGTGCATCCCCGAGGCCTCTGAACGGGCACAGTGTTACTGGAAAAGGGTCGATCTCAGAATCGTACTTTGTCTTTACTATTGTTTTTAATTCTTGGCCCTAGCAGTAGACCGAGAATGCATTTAATGATACTCTTCTTCTTTTTTTTTTCTCCATTTTCCACAAGGTTTGAGCGCTGTCAAGGTCGGCAGGAACACAGGACGCTGGAAATGATTAATCTGTCAATCTACAGCAAAGCTTCCTGCTGGGTGCCCTCCCTATAGCCTCATGTGCTCAGCACAGAGAATGATAGGCTGTGTATATCTGTCCTCCACGGCTACACCTTTCCACACTTCCACTCTCTAGCTGCCTGCGGTGTGATGACAGGCTAAAATGCAGCACGTAAAAATTACTCGTTGGAGCCTATTTTACATCTGCGCCGCACCTCAGACTGCACTTCCTCCCGGCTCGGCCTGGCTCGGCCATTTCACTATATACAATGATTACTGCTATTTTCAAACCAGGCGCAAAGCTTTCAGAACCATCCCATTTCTACCTCCCGATCTGTCAGGGAACGCTAAGGAACAGTAAACACGGCGCTATCGCGGACACGCAGGAGGCATTTTGGGATCGATATTATATAAAGGATCTGTATGTATTTAAAGTATGCCAAAATGGAGCATGGACCAATGAACAAGGCCCAGTCCATACGTACGTCTAAACAGGAATTCAGGCATTAGAGGAAATAAGTATGTCGAATGGGAATAAAATAGCACTATTTGGTAATAGAAAGCTAAACAAAAATATACCTTAAATAAACATCTGGAGTGAAATCCTTGCGTTCCTTATGAAGGACCCAGAAAATCACACTGTCAACTCTAAATGACACCACATTTGGCAGTAACTGCTATTTCACCAGCAACTGCTGCAGAAGTCCATGCTTTTTGATCCAGCCTCACCACTCTCCACTGACAGACCTGGTGATGAGAAGCTTTACGAATGCAGTCATTGGACCACTGACAGGCTCGTATTTGTGGTCGACCTGTCTTTTGTTGCCTGCCGTTTCTATCGCTGAGGGGAATGATAGGAACGCTCCTGGTTGCTGATCCCAGGTTCAGGTTGCGTGGGTAATCTTCTCGTCTTTCCTCTCCCCTGGCCAAGGGCTTAGGTCCTCAAACCACCAACATGAATCCTTGCTTTTGTCTCAACACAGTAACCCGACACCAGACTGCTTAATTAACATCAAGGTCCCAGACAACTAATTTATCGGAAGTCCTTTTTTTTTCTTGTTAATTCCTCCTTAGAAGAATGTGCAAATGTAATTACATGTCTAAGACATCTGAAATCTCATAATTACATGTGCCTTTCAACTACAATTACCCGTTACCTGTTAAATACATCTTTGGCCTGATTGAAAACAGATATTTAGCTTCATTTAATTGAATATTTGTGTAATTTGGTAAGAGATATGTTCAGTCCTAAACTGGTATATAGAAGTAATAGGATGTATCTATTTAAGGGCTAAACATACATTACTAGTCCTACTGGTGTTATTCCAGTCTAACAGTATATAACGGAGAGAAACAATTTTCACATTTTTTACGTAAAATCTAAATAAATTGATTACCCCTTGTTTCTCTGCTTTTCAAAAATAAGTTTCATATAGGTCACAAAAATAGAAAATAAAACTATAGAAACCAAATATGTGATAACAGACAAATTAGGAGTGGTTAAATCACAAGCCATGATAAAATTATAAATATTTTTCAGATTAATTTTCGAGAATTATTTGCAACTCACCACAGCAAGCAAACAAAAAAGAGAGATCATCTGACTATTAATGTATTTTAATCTTAACAGAAAGTGCACTTCCCAAGAAAACATGTAAACATTACCACTTTCAGGTGCCTACAAAAATATATACACCGACTGACCACTTTATTAGGTACACCTCCATGTTTCTACACTCACTGTCCATTTTATCAGTTCCACTTGCCAAACAGAGTCACTTTATAGTTCTACACTTACAGACTGCAGTCCAACTGTGTCTGCACATGCTCTGATTTCGATTGTTACTCGCATCTATGTGCAGTTGCGCTGTTCAGGTCTGCAAGCAAAGAGCCCAATGTGTTTAAACGCTACAGGGTTTCCTTCAATACAACTAAACTCTGAACTCTAGTGGAGTGGGCAAACGCTAATTGCTAATCAGCACTGCGGCTTGGTAAACAAGAACAAAACTGCCCAAGATGGAGACAAATCCAGTCGGTCTTTATTAAGGCCTTATAAGATTCTCTGGGATCCAATCTGTGTCGATCAGGCATAGCAGACTGGATTCCTGAATAGGGAAATCCCTGGAGAAAGCTTGATGCTATCTGGATCAGACACACTCGCGTGTTTTTTTCTTCCCTCCGCTGCTCTGTGTTCACCAGGTTCTGTTCCCGCTTTAGCGAACCAATGAAACCATAATACGTATTGATTAGCTCATTACTGTGTATTATTTACTGGCTTTGGGCTCGCACTGTGCTTTAAAATCAGCACGTTAGGAGTTGTTAGTGTCAGTTGGCTGGGGGTTGCTGTGGATTTCCGGACGTCGGGGATCCACGTTCAGCTGATTCAGGGAATCTGGAGTACCTACTGCAGCTCTGTGAGCTCCCTCACAAGATTTATAGGGAAAAGGACGGAATCGGAGGCGTGATCATGATGATACGAGTTCTTCCTGTAAAGCTTTGGTTGATTGCCCCAGAAGATGCTACTGGAATTGTGTTCTATTTGGAGGTTTAAAATTGAAAGGAGGTTTTAAAAACATGGCTAAAAAAGAACAGTTATTCACGGTAGATTTTTCACGCATAATGGTATCGTTTGCTTGTTTACTTTACAGAGCCAATAACAGGTTTTGAGTAGACATTGTTGTGAAATTTACGTATTTTTCATAAGCAACCATTGGAGCCACTTCAGCACGGCCCATAAGATTCAAGTTTTGGATGGTATTTTGTAAATCTTGTATCTTGTATTTTTCTAGGTGTAAGTCACCCATTAACGAGGGAGCACTGTATACATAAACTGTGGAAAGGCATTCAGACATGAGTAAGCACAAAAAAGTCTCTAAACACATCAACTGTGTTTGAACAGTCTCTAGTCTGATTGTGAGCTAACGAGCTGTCTTACACACACACACACACACACACACACACACACACACACAGACACACACACAAACACACACACACACACACACAAACTGATGTCAGACTTCAGCTTGTGGATCCACAGCTTGGAGTTTCATTTCCTATTATAAGTTATTAGAATATTAAAAGGCACTTAAATGTATAGAAAGAATAAATTGGTGCATCCTTAAAATTGCCTAAATAAGCCCCGTAAAGAGAGTGAGATGAAATGCTTTATAAACGGTGAATGGTGACAGAATTCCAAATCTCAGAGAAAGCAATGTAAATTAACCTTCTGCATTTAGATAAGGCTACATTTCCGATAAAAGACAGGCCGATATTGCTTACAATAAACAGATATAATCGGAGAGCAGGGCAGCAATTTGCTTGTGTGTCAAAGCTCATGTGAGCCCCTTCCTCCCCATTAGCTAACAGCAGCCTGATCTATCCCCGAGAGCGTGGTGCAATGGGCAGATAATCAGAGATCAGGCAGATAAATAGAGTTTGATTTCAGAGGACAAGGTCACGGACCGAACAGACACAGGTCGAAGCCAGGTGTCAGAGTGAGCTATCTCTTCAGCTCGCCACACTCCGAGGGCTCAGCCTCCTTTTAATTCACACGCCATTTGCTTAATCTGCTCCGCGGAAGCAAGGCGTCAGGGCGCTTTGCGTAGCCGCGCGAATGTTGCCCATGACCTCGGGAGAATTAGCCCAGCGGCGTTAAGACCGCTGCGAATGTTTTCAGCCATCTCCGAAAAGCGCTGCAACTTCCGATGCGACATCAGAACGGATTAGCATCAGACAAAAAGATGGCGAGGAAATAGGGCTGAAGAAAGGACAAGTATTAATTTGGGACTGTGCAGAAACTGACACTCCATCCTCCTGCCCTGAGGCAGTATTACTTGAGCCTCACCCTCCACCCCTTCCTGATGGACGAAATACTGTCTCCATAGCAATTACCTAAGTCTTTTATCAGTCATTTCAAAGGAGGAAAATTAGAGCAATTGTGTCAGGACAGTCATATGGGCAGAAATTGCACACTTACTCGGACCACTTATGTCTGTGACTTTGTTCCTGCCTGATGAAGGCTATTGTTCTCTGCCGTGTCTTTGAAAGCTTGATTGGGCTTGAACAGATGTACTGTACCCAATAGGGACTCCTTTTGTTTCCTCCCATAGTGGCTTTTTTATCGCAGATCTAATTGAATAAAAATTACAGCCCCGCTTTGTTTACCTTAAGAGCCTTTAAAGTGTATCGAGCTCCCATTTTTTTTAATTACCAAAACGAAAATCATTTTATCCGACTTTCAACTGGGGCACTTAATTTTTTCAGCTTATTCAAGAGACCAAACAGGGCACTACTGAAGCCTGGAAGGAGTAGTATTCAAATGAATACGGGTTCGAATTTTTTTGTAATTGAAGAGCACGCGTTAATTATCGGACTTAAACATTGGGCTGGCAGAGGACTGATGCTGCATATTGATCGAAATTACAAGAGGAAGTCAAAAATCAACCGAACGAAAACGAGCGGGATTTAACTGGTCAAAGTCTTGTAATTACAAACGAGGACCGTAATTGCTGAGAGGAGCTAATCCAGTGCCCCCGGTGGAGTGCCAACGATTTCCATGCAAGAAACATTAAGTCTAACATCAGTGGCTTAAACGCCAGCGATCATCAGCCCTGGGAGCTGCCAGCCTAATCTATGGCCAGTTCACAGCCCGTGATCCTATACTTTATCTGTCTTAGCATATTGATTTTGGAGCTGTCTTATTGGTTCCTAACATAATTATACCAGGAGCAGGTCTCTTAGCGCAGCTAATACTTTTACACCACGGGCATCAGGGGAGCTTATATCCGTGTCATTTATTCAGACCGGGGACCTGAGCTGCTAAAAGGCAAATCTGAGCGTTTTCCTAAATGAGAGCATGAATTAAGGACGGTCCGGAGCCGGATGTGCAAATCAATAGCTCCTTACGAAAGGAGAAAAGGAGCGGAAGAACCGTAAACTGCAAACCGACTAGATTTGGTAAGCAATGGAGCTGCCAAATAAAATAAACCACAATTAAGAAGTGCATTAAGCAGCTAGCTACGTGCAGCGGGGCGGCGTTGCGCTCCATCAGCCTAGCACTTCATCAAATCCCTTTCTTGAAGATAGCAAGAATCATGGCTCATGTCATAGGCAAACGGCTCCCCTGTGTCTCATCTTGCAAAATTAGCAGTTTAACAGTGCAATCATTAAAAGAGCACCCGCCATTGGCTCTACACTGCATATGCACATCCTGTCAAGGACACTCGAGGATTTTTGCGCATGTCTTCCAGGAGGAGGCAGCGAAGGAGACGGGGAGGGGAAGAGGCAGCGCTCCATTTATTCGATTACTGCCTAATTGTTGTCAGAATCTGACCCGAAACTTCAAGTGTGTATTTTTCAAAGTCAAAAGTGTAGCCCAGCTCAGCCGTTTACCACCGTTTATACTTTGGCCAGCCCCGTCCCGTGTGTAGGACCGTCTCCTCTTTAATTATGAGCACTGCACTGTTAATGGAGGCAAGGTGTCCCATAAATTACAGGAGCGCTCGATTGGAGCTTGGCGAAGATAGAAAGAAGGCCGATCGTTGGTCACCTATGGCAAGTGAACTTATGCAAACTTCAGGAGGAAAAAGATTTATAGACGCATTCAACTCCAGCCCATGAGTCAGCATGGAATGACCCACGAGCAAAAAATTACAAGCCGACAAAGTGAACCGGTGGACGCAAGGGCCGCTCAACAAATCGTTGCGCGTGCAAAAGAGGCTGCTCTTTCTCTTCAGCGCTTTCTGTTCTTCATTTTTCGGAACGTCATTTTTCGGAACCATTAGAGATCCGTCACACAAGGACAATCGGTGGCTTTTCAAATTCAAATTTAAATTCAAACTTATTTCTATAGCGCTTTTTTTACAATGGAGCATTGTCTCAAAGCAGATTTACAATCTTATCTGATCTTAAATGGCTAATCCCAAATTGAGCAAGCCTAGAGTGACAGTGGCAAGGAAAAAAAACCCTGAATGTAGAAGGAATGGAGGACCAAGACTCAAAAACGGACCCATCCTTTCTGGGTGGCCTAGATGTTAATTGAATAATTACGTTGTAGTAATGGTCAAATTAAGTAATTAAAATCAATAATTACATTTAAATTTGTTTTATTACTTTAAAATGAGTCATCAGCGGTAAGTTATTGGAGGCACATCGTCTCCTAATAACTAAATGATAGAGGGAGTTACTGCACTCTGGTGGGACTGGGTTCTGTTGATAAAGACCAGTAGAGTGATGCTGAGGTGAGGCGGCTTTTTTGTTTTGTCCCTGCGTTATCTCGTTTTGATTTGATTAATTGTTTACAGCAATGGTGTGTGTGTGAGTTCCTACACTCCCTAGAGAGGGAGCAAGCCGGGGCAGCTGCGCCTCACTGTGCGTCAGGTACGCATAAGGCACGTTCACACCCAATCCTCCCGCCGTCTGATCGCACTGCAATCAGGCCTTCCTGTAACTTTTGATGCTTGGCTCGGGGCAGAGGGATCAGCGGTCTTGAGCCTTGTCACCCCCAGCCAGCGTTGCCTCTACCTGTGCTTTGAGTCTTCCCATACGGAGTAATCACAAGAGGGAAAATAAGCACCACGTCTCTAAGGTCGTATCGTTACAGTTAGGATTTCAAGAGCACAACGAACCCGAAATCACGACTTCGCTTAAACGACGTGCATCGCCCCAAAACGGATATGGTGAAAAAAAGGAGCGGATGATCTCATAACGACGTGTTAAAAGTTAAAAAGGCATCGAAGTAAGTACGAAACACATTTCCATACGAACCTTTATTCGACTCGAACCGTTTATCTATGATGATCCTAGCTGGTGGCAATCCGGAAAGCGTGTGCATCCTTTTTAATAAAATCGCGACGCTCAATAGAATTTTTTATGCACATATTCTGACAAGGTGAAGTATTAATTCGCACTGTAGTCGACACATTTTGCAAATGACTTTCCCTTAAATCATTTGCAATGTCTAAAAGCCTGGGAAGAAATAATGATTTTGATTAGATTACTGTTCTTTAAGATGCATTAGACAAATAGCAGGAAATAACACTCTGTGGCCCGGTAATGCAATAAACTTCCAATTATAACACTTATGTACAATAAGTGGGCTTCTACAGCAGGGCTCCACACAAATCATTACATTTCTAAGGCAAGCTGGCTGTGAAGGCTTTAGAAACCTAATAAGTTTATCCATCATAAACAAAATGTGGTAATTATCCCCAAACTTGTTCGTAGAGGGATATGACCACATCAATCATGCTCGGAGTGACACTCTGGTGGTCTGAGGGTTCTAGTTACATCAACTTATCATTTCTGATCCAATATGTTCCCCGAGCCTCCTTTACATTCTTGAATCTAAAGTTGGAACTGGAACTGGAACTGGAACTTGAACCCTAAGACTTTTTGAATTGATTTGAATTGATAGTAAAGCATCAATCTTATTAAACATGAACAAATCCTGCACTTGGGCAGCACAGGGGCTCGGTGGGGAGCACTTCAAAGCAACAAGGTCCCGGGTTCAAGCCCAGAGTGGAGCTGTTTGGGTCCTTTCTGTGTAGAGTCTGCATGTCCTTCCCGTGGTTTGTGTGGGTTTACTCCGGGTACTCCGGTTTACTCCCACAGTCCACATGCGTGTTAGCTTAATCGGTCTATCAAAATGGCCCTTCGTGTGTGCGTGTGCTTTCACACAGGACAGTTCTGGGGACTAATTTGGGAGAAAGTCCCTCCCCCAAGAGCTTCAGTTAAGGGCCATTTTTTGGGTTGCATTCACACCTCCCTTAGGAATGTTGAGGTGATAACTGGATTTCAGTGTTGGTCCATTTGTCTGTGTTTTTACCATTTTTTTGTTTCTATATCTATTGGTGTACATATAAAAAATGGCGCTTGCCCACAATATAGGCACTTGTGCCCGGATCAATCACTATGCACTTACGTCTGGACCAGTGGTTCCCAAATGTTTTCTACAGTCTTCCCTGATAAAAATGAAAATACAGTTGATTCCGGTTAATAGGACCACAGGTTAAGGGGACCAGATTCAGGGAATTTTTCCTCTCCACTGTTGCCCTAGGCTTGCCCCATTTTGGATTGGCCTTTTAAAATAACACAATGCTGTAGTGAGACAATGCTCCATTGTTAAAAGGGCTATATAAATTAATCTGAAATCTGACAAGTCTCATTCGTTTGATTTGGGTGCCTACATCTGCCACACATCTGGACATATGATGGGTCTGGATCAATCACCAGATCCTTACATCACTCAGGGTTCCTATGTGCAGAGAAAATTACCCACCCTAAAGAAGTAGCTACAAAAGTCCCCTATACATGGTGCTCCAGGAAAGAATATCATCCCCAGTTCTTGCAGTGTGAACACTCAAGAAAGGGGGTGCAAGGGGGAACCTATAAAGTAGTTCTAATATCTATTATAAATGTGTGAAAGTGCCACAAAAGTTTTGTGCAAACAAAATGGTAAATCAGCTATAAACCACTTTATCCTTTGAGCCATTATTAATCCATATTGAAGTTTTAGGAGTTGTATGAACTGTAGTAAACTCAGTATTAGATAATAGCAATATTAGAAATGTTCATACCATATTTAAAATCAACTTGGTCCCTGTTTTGACATCTGCATGTAAAAAAAATATAACAAGGTGCTTTGGTACTCCCGAGCCTCCTTTAATAGACAGCTGGATAGATCTAGTGAATGAAATGTATATTATGGAAAAAATTACTTTCTCACTCCGTCTACAACTATATAAATTTGTCAAGTCTTGGTCAAAATGGGTAAAGTATGTAAAACCCTTAAGACCACATTTCATGGAAGTACCTAATGAGGAATAATTATTGTTTGTAATGCTATATTGTTGTACTACTACTAGATACAATTTAGAAGTTGTACTTCTGTATTTCCTGTACTTTACCCCTTCAATATTTTTTTGTATATCACCCCCTGCCTGAATGTATAAAGTTGTTTTTGTGATTGTATTAATATAAAATAAAAATAATAAATAATAAAAAAAAAAAGAAAGGGAATGCAGATGGACCACAGATACACAACACAGTCCATAAAACAGATCCACCGTACGGCGTCTAGCTTTTAAACTTTAAGCTTGCAATCAAGTGGAATGCAATCGACCTAAAATATTAGGACAGATTTATTTTTAAAACAAATATAACAAGCTGTTACTTCAAATGCGAAGGCATTTTGTTTATCATTTTAATTCTCTGCTTCCTGTCAGTTCTTTTAATTGCATTTTAATCGAATGCCAACTCGATAACGGTGAGAAAATCTAATTGTGAATTCATTATTGTGAGCAGTGTATCGTTACACTCCTACTGCATTCAGATACTAGACATCTACACCAGAGCATAGATAAACTGAGCGAACAGCCTTAACAAACGATGGTTAGACTAGTTTAACAGAGCTTTATATTACAATTACAGCACATTGGATTTTTTGAGAGACTGACTGTAGCAGTGGACAGACAAAATAAAATTGGTGAAAAAAAGGTTTTGAAATCGTTGTTCCTTAATGACTTAAAACTGGGACACGTCACAGTACAGACCTCACCACAGTCTAGCTGTAATTCGCAGTTTCGTACAGTACGATGGGTCTGAATAAAGGCTAAAAGCAGATTTTACAGTGACCCACATTGCCTCATTCTGTGTATTGCGCACATAGCCCACCCTAATTACACCACAAGGGACACGAAGGTAAAGCTTCACACACACTGAGCTGCAGTCCTAACACCACCATTTATTTATATTTTATTCAAATCCAAATCAGTACGGCTGCAGCCAGAAAGTGACCACAGTGGGGGATCGCCCTCCAGCCCTGGTAGGTGTGGCATCCCCTGTATTGCAAAACGAATTAAAAATGACATTAAAGATTTCACCTTGATCACCTTAACTGTCAGTTTGTCAGATGCCTTGTAGATGTCGCTGGCCACGCCTGTGCTGTAGACATTTTTTAACACCACCCTGCTGGCTAGGCGGGCAGGCCATTATGCCCTCGAATCGAAGCCAATTTAGAGTGACCGACCAACCTAACATGAATGTCTTTGGACTGTGGGAAAAAACGGAGTAAACACACACAGACATGGGGAGGCATGCAGACTCCACACAGAAAGGATTTGAACCCGGGACATTCTTGTTGTGTGGCAGCCACTGTTCCACTCATATGTAAACATTTAGTACAGTAATCTACTGTACAATACAGTCATTCTTATCTTTCTATCTTTTAGAAAACACTTACCGAAAACAGAAGCGTGTTTTTTTCCTTTCTACACTACACTTGCTCGTCCTATTTTGTGTCATTCAGAGGTGAATAAGATTGAATTAAGACGTTTGGTGTAACTAAACTGTAAAAGTAACAATCTGAAGAAATTTGGGTTAAGGGTCTTGCTTAATAGTGACAGCCGTTGGTAGAGATTCAACATTCTGGTCAACAGACCAGTACCTTATCTATGGTGCCAATGCTGTCCTAGCTTAAATGTCTGTTATCTAAATGTTTCACTACATTTCACTGCTACATTGCGGTATCACAGTCTGACCCTACTGGTATCTTGGTATGAATTCGGTTAATTGGACCAGCCGCTTATTCGGACCGAAGTACCGAAACAAATCCTATTACATACGTGTAATGTTGTTAGCTTATTTGAACCAAAATTCCACTTATTTGTACCAAAGAACGTGATAGCGAATAAGAAAAAGAAGTCACAAGTCGTTTGATTTAGTTATTAAATAAATACTTCTACTTCTTTACTTATTATGACTTATTATTTTATTAAAGGTCAGGAAATCCTAAAAGTTGTGTTGACCAGAGCAAAACCAGCGGGAGGTGACCACGCCCACCACTCTCTCGATTCTGTTCAAGTGCAGTCCGTCAAGAGAACGCGTCAGAGCACACTGGATAAGTTCTTCAAACGTTGACTGGAATTGAGTAAGAACTTGTTTTTTACAGTATTATTACTTCGCATGC
>JAUZSV010001181.1:5542-15646 GCA_034780495.1 Parotocinclus cesarpintoi | reverse complement strand
CAGTCCCTTGTCCTCACATACTGTGGTCGGTTGGTGAGGTAGTCCAGAATCCAGTTGGACAGGTGACTGTCCACTCCGCTGTGTTCCAGTTTGTCCTTCAGGAGCCCTGGCTGTATGGTGTTAAAAGCACTGGAGAAATCAAAGAAGGGGATTCTCACAGTGCTCCCGGGCTTCTCCAGGTGAGAAAGAGCTCTGTGTAGAAGATAGATGACAGCATCATCCACCCCGACACCAGGCTGGTAGGCAATCTGAAGAGGGTCCATGTATGGACTCACCAGAGGACGGAGGTGGTTAAGGACTAGCCTCTCCAGTGACTTCATCAGGTGAGAAGTCAGTGCCACCGGCCTGTAGCTGTTGAAATCTTTTGGGTGCTGTGTTTTCGGAACCAGTACCACACAAGATGTTTTCCACAGCTGAGGTACTCTTCCTAGCTTCAGGCTCATGTTGAACATGTGTTCAACTATGCCGCACAGTTGATCTGAGCAGGTATTGAGGAGCCTGGCGCTGATACCATCAGGACCTGCTGCACTATTCCTCTTGATCTTCCTCAGCTCATTTCTCACCTGGGTCGTTGTGAAGGACAGATTGGAGCAGGGGTGATAGGTGCTGGAATGTGTGAACAACTGGTTAGAGCTGTTAGCAGACGAGCAGTGGGGATGATTGCTGGAATGTGTGAATGGGTCATGATGAGGGCTGAGAGCAGATGAGCTATTGGGGGGTGGCTGTGAGATACCAGTCGTTAAGAATGGAGTGAGTGTGAGAAAGGGGGCAGGTGATTCATCAAATCTATTAAAAAATAAATTGATTTTGTTCACCCACGCCTGGTTCCCCCTCACCTGGTAGTCAGTCTTCTTGTGGCCAGAGATGGTTTTAAGGCCTTTCCAAACTCCACTGACGTTATTGTGCTGTAACTGTTCTTCCAGCTTTCTCCTGTAGCCGGCTTTCCCTTCCCTGATCTTCATTCTTAATTCCCTCTGAACATCCTTCAGCCCATCCTTGTCACCTGATCTAAAAGCCCTCTTTTTTTCTTTTAGTAGAGCCTTTATATCAGGATTTATCCACGGCTTACTGTTGGAGAAGCACCGAACAGTCTTGGAGGGCACAGTGTTCTCCACACAGAAGTTAACAGTCTGTCAATATCCTCCCCATTAGGATCACTCAGTTCTTCCCACATTGAAGAGGCTCTAAAAGACTGTTTTGAAACACCAGTCTCCTTAGACAATTTCTTCACTGTGCGGGTGACAGCTGGTTCTCTATGTACAAGGGGTTTGTACACAGGCAGAAGATGAACCAGATTGTGATCAGATCTTCCAGGAGAGGGAGAGATAAAGCGTTATACGCCTCCTTTGTGTTGGCATAAAACAGGTCCAATATTTTATTGTCTCTGGTGTGGCAGGTTACATACTGGGAGAAGGTGGGCAGAGTGGAGGATGGAGAAACATGATTAAAGTCTCCAGAGATGAGAAGCAGAACCTGTGAGTGCAGCGTCTTCAGCTTACCCACAACTGGGTGCAGGACATCACAAGCTGGGTCAGCGTTAACAGAGGGGGGAATGCACGCCGCTATCATAATAACATGCGAGAATTCCCTCGGGAGATAGAATGGTCTCATGCTAACGGCTAAAAGTTCAATGTCCTTACAACAGATTTGTTCCTTAATAGTTACACCATCTATCATTTACAAACACTGCCAGTCCACCTCCCTTCCTCTTACCGCTTTCCACCATCCTGTCCGCCCGAATAAGGTGAAATCTATCCATAGATACAAGCGAGTCCGGAGTTAGCGTGGTTAGCCAGGTCTCTGTAAACACCATGATTCTACACTCCCGGTATTCTCTCTGATGCTGCGTTAATGCCGTCAGCTCATCCATCTGATTGGTAAGCGATCTCACGTTCCCCATAACAACAGAGGGAAGAACGGGCTTGTAACGTCTTCTCCGAGGGCGACGCAGAGCTCCAGCCCGGCACCCCCGTTACCTCTTTCTCTGCTCGCGCGGAATATCCTGGCTCTCACGTTGCAGCGCGGTGGTGTTGCTAAGTGCTAACAGCTGATCCCTGGTGTAAACAATGGGCACGCGGCTCCGTACGGAATCCCCAGACCCGATCGTAACCAGAGATAAAAGTAGTGCAAACACCAAAGCACTCGCCACAAATTTGGTGTCCATTTTGATGACAGATAAGAGTAACATGTCATTAAAAAGAAGTAAACTTAAGTACTAAAAAGAGGAGAAAAACAAAGAAAAGTTCAGAAATGAGCCAGAGCTGCTGCAGCAGGCTGCTACCTCCGCGGCGCCATCACTCTTTTAAATCTAAAACCTAACACAATAACACCACATTTCGTACAACTAACACTTATTTAGCATAACTTAACTGACAATAAGTAGATTATAACGATAAGTGTTACGATAACGTATTATCGTATAAATTATTATACTAACGAGAATTTTAAACTGTTGAAACCGGCAAAGACAGAACAGACCAATGAAAAGCAGGAGAGGCGGGGATTGTGAAACACTTATGCCAGAAGATTGCTCGGGCGGGAGCGCAAGGATGACACAATCGTGAAGCGTTACCATATTTTTGGACCTCAACGTTAACCTTTTGCTTGCTTTGAAATGGTCCCCCAAGTGGAAAAACAACCTGATCTTGGCTTGAGTTTTTGTTGAAGCAGCAAGCAGTCTTTATTACAATATCTCAGAGCTAATGCAATTCAGAGCATGATCAGAATGAATCGCCCTTTGGTTCAGCTACCTTTTATATATTTTTGATTCTGTTGGGTCAGCCCGCCACCAATATGTTTTTGCCTTGGGTCTTTCTCTTGAACTGTCGTCCTTTATAAGGAAGCACTTAAGTAGTTTTGTTTGTGCTTCCTATTGCAGCATGTATACTAAACTTGGAATGATACAGCGAAGATTCACATGGGTAGTATATATCATACTCTTTCTGTCGAATGACTCCTAGTGACTGGTTGGTTATTCTTGTACTGAGGAAAAAATGTCCTGACGTGACCTCACACCCCACCGGACAGCACCCTACTCCTCCAAAGGTTCATGACACCTATGTGACAGACCAATTTATCTGATTGGTTATAGTCGTACCATGTCCCCACAGTCCCCTACAACTTCAACCAGTCACTGAAGCAAGCTGTTATACCAGCCTGCCTGAAATCAGCCGTCATCACCCCAGCTCCCCCAAAAAATCACCCACAACACCCACAGCCATCATGACTTTCACCCAATAGCACTCACTCCAGTCATCACCAAGTGCTTTGAGAAACTGGTTCTGAAACACAGAGCCTGTCTCCCCCTCTACTGCAGACCCACAGCAGTTTGCATAGCGGACTAACAGATCTACAGAAGATGCAATAGCCATCGCTCTCCATTCTGCGCTGAGTCATTTAGAGAAACGGGGGAGCTATGTCAGAATGCTTTTCATTGACTACAGCTCTGCTTTTAACACAATAATTCCAGACATTTTGATCCCCAAATTAGCCAATCTGGGGCTTTCACCATCAACCTGCTACTGGATCAATGTGAAGAGACAAGACAGGAAGACGTGACTAAGGAAAACCAGAATATGGTAAACATTGGCAAAGATTGGAGATTAAAGCTGATCCAACGTTTATTTTTGCAAAATACCAGGGCAACACCTAATCCAATCAGTAGAAACGCCGTAATCATGGTTCCGTATAAGAATACATCCTCAATGTCCTCAACGGAAAATTGCGCCATACACATGATCCGCCAGTTCTTCCAAGCGTCCATGTATCTAGCAGCAAAAGTTCCATCTGGACAGGTAGGCTCCCATAAGCCAAGGCTTCTCGTTGAGAAGATAGTGTCTATCCGGTTGTTAAGTGGTAACGCATCATCCTTGAGAAACGTCACGTCCGGGTCCAACCACTTGCTCTTAACATGCCACAGTGCTGTGTCCCCTGCTGTTTTAATAGATCAGAGTCTAAAAAGACGACCCAGCTGTCTTTCTACCGCTTTCCATGCAGTGAGAAAGAGAGAAGAAAATGGCTGCAATTGATAAGGTGAGTTATATTTCTAAAAACTTTTAAAAAAGTGCCTCTGTGGCTAACGCTAGCAACCCCAGAGAGAAAAGCCCATTTTTGAATATGATTGATATATGCTAGCTATGGATTTAATACAGTTCCTATTGCTATATACAGATATTTAGTGCTCATTTTGCTTTATATGTTGCTCAGCCAAAGTAATGATAGCTTTAGCTATCCTACCCAGTGGCGCTAACGATAACTAGATAGTTAGTTAGCTAGCTTGCTAATTGCTAACGTTAGCACCCACCCACTCTGTTCACACAACTAACGGTTAGCTGATCAGGAGTATCCGTAAAGGGCCAGTGATTACATTTTTATCCAAACCAAGCAAAATCCCAGCTGATGCTACTGTTGCATCCTGTATTTACCATTTTTTACTGTGCATATACATTACTGTTTAGCCAATGTACATTAGTTTATTACTACGACACACTTACCATACTTTTTGTACTGTAATCTATTATCACATTATTATGTAATTTATTAGTTATTTATTTCTTTAGCACTTTATTGGAGGAACCCAAGTAATCTGTGACTAATGATTAATCATATTTTTCTTCTTCTACAGACGTGAAGACTTCACCCCAAACTGCAATTCCAGGGTGTGCAGTTGGCATTTCCCTAATGGCAAAGCTGCTGGGCCATCGCAATTTGCCTGGAACCAGGGAAAGACTTTTCAGTTTCCTGACCACCCCCGCAATCACAATAAGCTGAAGAAGCAAATGGTCTCTGCCAGTGAGAATGGAACAGACACAGTACACACAGCTGACATTGCAACCGCACAGACCCCTACGACATCACAAAGTCTTGTGATGCTTGAGGTTGAGAATGAAATGCTTAGAGAAGAGAACAAGAAATTAAAAGAACAGTTGGAGAAACAAAAGCAAACCTTTTCTTTCAGTCAGATTTCCTCCCATCCTGACAAAGTCCAATACTACACTGGATTACCTGATGCAGCCACAGTACTTTTTTTGGAAGCGCTTCTTTTTAGATTTGAGCTACAGTATCATTCTGATTGGACTGTCAAAATTCTGCCCCTTATTGATCAGTTACTTCTTACTTTAATGAAGCTTAAATTGAATTGTGGCCACGTAGACCTTGCAACAAGGTTTAATTGTAGCACAGCAACAGTTACTAACATCTTTACCACCATCATCTGTGCTCTGTATGACATTTTGTATGTGGGTCTACTTGAAAACATCCCCTCCACAGCCAAGAATCAGACGTCGCTGCCAGACTGCTTCCAACCTTTTCGTAACTGTAGGATAGTCCTTGACTGCACTGAAGTTGCTGTCTCCAACACCGAGAGGCTTGACACACAGTGTCATTTGTACAGCCACTACAAAGGACGGACCACGCTGAAGGCTCTGATTGGTGTGGCTCCCAATGGTGTGATTACTTTTGCCAGTAACCTGTACGGTGGGAGTGCCTCAGACAAGTCAATAACAGCTGACAGTGGACTTCTCCAACATCTAAAACCAGGTGACATGGTTATTGCAGACAAGGGCTTCACAATTCGGGACATTTTGCCAGAGGGAGTTTTTCTTAACACCCCGTCTTTCCTGGTCGATGGACAGTTTACACCGGAGGAAGTGAACTATAACAGACTTATCTCTAGTGCAAGGATACATGTGGAGAGGTCTATTCAAAGGCTAAAACTGTTTTGCATTTTGGACCACATCCCATACCAGTTTAGAAAAAATATTAACAAGATACTGAAAGTATGTGTGTGTCTTACAAATTTGCAAACACCCATTCTCCGTGAAATTAAATGAAATATCTGATGTGTGTATATTAATTAACAGTAGGACAGAAGCGAATTAATACATATTTACAATCATTACAATAATTCTGACTGTTTAATAATGATTTACAACAGTTTGCTTTGCAGAAAACATTTAATAAAAAAGTAAAAACAGATTATTTTTTCTCTTCTTTACATTCAGGGACATGTTACAATGGTGTGTGATGTGCTATAACATAATTCATTATCAATGAATCAACTGAATTTCAATGCATTACAAGGGCAGATTAATGTAGAATGTGGGGTAGGAAAATATCCTTATAAAATGTTTCCAGAATGTCAATGTTAACCATCCATGTTGGGTCTTTGAGCACTGGGAGAATGACTAGGTCAAGTGGAGTCCATACAAGTAAATGACAACAGCTAGCATTGGTCAGGTGTAGGTTGCCTTGGATCTGATGCCAATACTGGTGAGTTTGTTTTAGCTTGAGAGAACTTGTCACTTCATCCAGCTCTAGAAAAAAGTCCTTACTTTCTGCTGCCTGCAGGACAGTCTTAGTTCTGGCAGACCATGGGCACTTCACCTCAATGATGCAGTCATCAGACACTGCCCCATCTGGAGACCCACCGAGCAGACCACTGTCAGACAGGAACAATCCCCTCTCCTGGATCACAACACCAGATTCCTCTGTGTACTGCTGCTTTGCCTTCGGTTCATGTAGGATTCCCCACTCACATGCCTTTAATAAAAACACAAAGTCACTTACTCTTAGATACACATATCATAATTTGAAATATTTACACATTACACACAACTTACTTTAGATCCTTCTTTGAGGTTGTACTGACCAAGCAGTGTTTTAAATAAAGAAGGGGGATAAGACTTCCGCTGAACTGCTGCTAAGACCAAACCAAAGTTGCTTGCCGTGATCCGTTTCTTGCGATAGGCTGACCTGTTATACATACAAACAAAACAAAAAAATAATATTTATAATTAGTTATACATACTATACAACACATACAATGTGCTGCTAACTTAGACAACTAATTACAAGTATGTCTAAAAAATTATGTGCATGGGTTGTCAAGTTGCTCACTTAATTTTTCCTTTACATAAATTTTAATTTGCAGTGCTTTCAGGGCCACAGCAGTTTTGTATTTGCATTTCTAACCATAATGAATTCTTCGCTTGCCCAACTGTAGCTTCCTTAATCTGTTGCTTCTCCTCACTGGTGACTGCGAGTGATGATATCACATAAAGAGCCTTGTCCTCAGCCTGGCTATAACCTGGGCTGCTCACTAGCCCATCAAATGTCTTGATGGGGAGAGATGTCTATAATTAAAGTTAAGCACAGTGTCAGATATTTAGATATCAAGAGGTTTAAGTTAGGTGTCAACATATTTTGGTGCATACAAAACACCTTTAAATTAAAGGAGAAATCCGGAGTGAAATGGACTTTGGGCATAGTGAATCATGAAACAATCACAAACTTTTGTAAAATATCCGACCTCAAATGACCCCAGGATTCAGAATCACCATTTTGAAATGCTGGAGGCAAATGGAAGTGTGCTATTTAACAAAAGTTTGTACTTGTTATCACTACACCACAAGACAATTTCACATCGGATTTTCACTTCCAAGTAGTTAGTCGTGTAATTTGCAAGGGTATACACATATCTATGTATTGTATGTAATGTGTCAAACCGAATGTTATCTCAGGTTCAAATTAACATTAGACAACAATGTGCAATCACTTTATCCCAGCCAATTACTCAATGTAGTGTAATTGTGCTGTTTCTGGTAACGAAGTACATTAGAGTACAAAATACAGTCATACCTGAGGCGGTTCAGGACTCAAAATCCACCCCATCCCAGTAAAACGGCCAAGCTGTGACAAAGATGCCAGGGCCCATTCCTTGTCATCCTGTGTGACAGGTCTTTTGATTCCAGCTAAAATAAAATGCATAATATTAGTAATTATCACTTTAATTAATTACACACATTTCAATGTTGTTTTTTAAAACATGCAGTGTACACTATGTTAAATTAGCAATTTATGTCCTGCACGTTTCGTTTCTTTTCTGTAATTCACCTACATCAACTCAAAAAGAGCTATATAATTAGCTGACTACATGGTTAAGATGTGTTTCAAGCAGGGTGAACGTGTAGGACAAAAGGTCCTCCAGGATCAGGTTTGGAAACTGCTGCTTAAAAACTGCAAAGCGTTAAGCAAATAAACATTGACATAAATTGCAAATTAATTACTAACCTCGTGATGTGGATGGTGCCATCTCAGATACTCTCTTGGCAGCAATTTCGTCCGTTTTCGGTGTTTTCGCCCTTTTCCACACGCATTCCACATCGGTGCGAGACACGTTTTTCTCCACCCAAATCAACAAGGCTGCCATATGATGGCACTTGTCTTTACCGATTGGGCACTCGCAGCTGCTGTACCTCACTGACTGACCCTCAACATGCACCTGTATTGAAAATAATTTACCCTCACTTTCCCTAACACTTCTACAAGACCTTACCAGTGCTGTGACCATAATAGTAGCATAACAATACTTCTGTATTAGCTAGATAGTAAGCTAGTGGCAGCAGAGCCGGTTTATTAAGGTTAGCTAAGCTAACTTACTCCTAACATCTGACTCACCTCAACCTCGTAAATCGTCTTTTTCATGGACGCCTGGACTCTACTCCTAAATACACCACCTGGGAGAACAGCTACACTTAGTACTCTATTTGAATTGAACGAGTTTAGACCTTTTTTAACCCTCAATGGTGCCTCACTAAAGAAAGAAGTTATTGTAAACAGGTTTACAGGCTCCGCCATCCTTGTCTGTTGTTGACTGAGCAGTATTTGGACCCGGAAACGGCTGAAACGTCACGCATGGCGTCACACTTAACAACCCCATAGTGATACCCTATGAGGTCCTGCATCCTATAGTGGTACCCTATGAGGTCCTGACCCCTATAGCCCACAATGCCCTCCCAAAACAAGTCTTGAGCTGGAAGTTGTCCTGGAGCATGAGTGAATAAGAATCCACCAAGAACTTCTGGATAATCTGATCCTTTCCATGCCCCATCACTGTCCTAAGGTGCTCAGGGCATTGTTTATGGTGAGTGGTAAAGGGACTTATCTCTTTCTCTCTCTCAATCCCAGTCCATGGTGTTGATAAAACACGACAGTGTTTTTTTGGCAGTCCAAATCGGTGGAGGGGTAGATGCGTGACAGCAAATGTGCCCTAACGGACTTGGATCCTGGGCGATAAGAGAGCGAAGTTGAAAAAATAGTTAAAAAATGAAGTTCAACTGGCCTGATAGGTATTGACATCTGACACCCCACACCCCCCCCCACCATTCACACACATATGTTACGTTCGGCTGGGGAGAGTTTTTTGGGAAAAGAAGGCGAACGGATGTCCCCGTCCTCTGGCAGAGCACTACCCCAACCCCTGTGTTAGAAGCATCGACTTCCACTAGTAATTGTTGGAGAAAATTATTAAATTGTTAATATAAGCTATGACATATTTCCCATAGCACATGATTGATAAGGTGTTGGAATACACTGGGGGTGACAGTCATTCGTACCTTGTTCCTGACAATTTGTGGGATCAAGTGTTTGGTAAACACAGCCTCCGAAAAATCTTTTAGGGTCAAGGAGTTTCACTTCATAAATCTGTTTGTTTTTATGCTTTGAGTTCTTGTGGGAAGAAAAATTTTAAAGGCAGTATCCTTAAATAATTAAACATCTTGAACATATTTTATGTGCATTCGATTTATTCTAGAGAGAATATTTTTACTTTACATGAGATAAAAACAGGCTTTTTCACCAGCTGAATTGTGACTGGTCCTAGAAAGTAGAAGTAATCGAATTGAACAGATTTTGTGATAGGCTATACTGCTTCTGATGATCAGCAGGGTCAAACAGAGCTCTAAAGTGTGTTGGTCTGATTATAGTCGGCTGGAAGTGTAATTAATGTCTGATGCATAAAGACAATAGACCATGATTTTGCTTCAGTTTATGAGTACCGCTCACTCATAACTATCTGTTATAATCGCATAAACGATATAGGCAAAGTAGTTGTCTTTGTGATACGTCTCCGTTGTCAGCATACACGTCTTCGTTGTAAGCATACACGTCTCCGTTGTCACCATACATGTCTCCGTTGTCACCATACACGTCTCCGTTGTCACCATACACGTCTCCGTTGTCAGAATACACGTCTCTGTTGTCACCATACACGTCTCCGTTGTCACCATACACGTCTCAATTGTCAGAATACACGTCTCAGTTGTC
>JAUZSV010001177.1:0-13197 GCA_034780495.1 Parotocinclus cesarpintoi | reverse complement strand
AAGACTCAACAGGGGACCCATCCTCCATGGTGGCCTAGATGCTAACTAAATAAACACCAAAGTATATCAAACTAAAGCAAATGACACCCATACCCTCTTGCAGAAAGTTTGCCTTTACCATATGTTTTTTTTATGGAATACTTTATCTAAGGTTAGATCTGCCTATAATAAAGTTGAACTTGAAAGTGTAAACCATTACAATTTCTGCATAAATATATCCCAAAATCAGATTTTGCAAGGCCCAAAAATAGATAAAGAGAACACAAACAAAATATTATACTTGGTCATTTATATATTAAGAAACACTATCCAGTGTTACATATCTATGAAAAGTGATAAGTATGAGAACCTTTGCTTTCAGTATCTGGTATCAGTATCCCCTTGTGCAGCAATAATTGAAACTAAACATTTCTGGTAACTGTTGATCAATCTTGCAAATCTACTTGGAGTAATTGTCACCTATTTATTCCAAACAAAACAGCTTCAACTCTGGGTTGCTTTTGGGTTTTTCCACAGGAACTGCCCGCTTCAGTCTTTGACAACATTTCTATTGAATTATATTCCAGACTTGTCTTGGTCATACTAAAACTTTATACATTTTTAACCATTATTTGGTATTATGACTTTAGGGTGCTTAGGGTTGTTGTCTTGCTGTATGACCCATGTTTCATTAGATCTAATTATTCAGCAAGAATTTATTGTTCTGTCAATCTGTTGTAAATCAGATGTAGTACATAGCCTCGAACAATAATACTTCCATCAGCATGTTTTACTGATGTGTTTATCTTTCACCAGACATAATGTTTATCATTTAATTCTACATCAAGTATTATGGTCACATCCATCCACAAAACCTTTTTAAATAGACCTCTGCATTGTCCACATGATCTACAACTGTCTACACAATCTTTCTGAATGTGTTGTAGTCCAAACACTTTAGAGGTGGTTTTGTAACATTTTCAGCTTGTCTCCAGCTTAATGGGCAACAACAACCGTTTTTTCTCATTTGTTAGTGAAATGGTAAAATATAACAATATAAATGAAATATAAGCACATAGAAATATGATGTCATCTATCCTAGACAGATGATTTAGTAGTTTAATATGGTGATTAAACAGTTAGTTTATTTGTCATCACTGTTGGTATCAGTGGCCATTTCAATTACACACACAATGTTATCTTAAGACTGGTCTTTTATATACATGCAAGTCAATACCAAATAGAGTAATCAATTGACCTAGCACTGCAACATGTCTTTGGACTGTGAGATAAAACTGAAGTATCCAGAGTGGACATGCAGACTCCAAACAAGGGCCCAGACCGCACAACCCTGGGATTGAACCAAGAACCTTCTTGCTGTGAGGCGATGGTGCTACCCACCAAACCACCATGCCACCTGATTAAAAAGTTACTTGCTTTGAAATTAAATATATTCATATAGATAGGTTTTTTTTAAATATTTTTTATGGTTTGTTTTATTTATTTTTTGTTTGTTTTACAGTAAAAGCATCCATTTTGGGTAACCAGATGATAAGCAGATGCTGCAGGGTCTAAAGAATAAAAACAGTCAATTACTGATCTTTCTTTTTTGGGTTACAATGTACTGGCTAATTTAATAAATATATATTTTATAGAATACAGCAATTACCTTATACAATATTAGTAACAAATCTGTGACTATTAATAAATAACCATGTCTGATCCCATATTCATTCCTGTAATCATGTTCATATCAGCTTCATCCAGTTCAGGGTCAATGAATGAGCCAGGGCTTTAACTGGCAGTACAGTACACAAGACAAGAACCAACCCTAGACAGCATGACACTTCATCGCAGGACACAGGCACACTCTAACACATACCATCAAATTGTTACACCTTAAAATGCATGTTTGGGGACTATGAAAGAAAACAGAGTGGTGTTAAGGGCCTTGTTCAAGGGCACAGCTTGGAGGAACCAGGATTTAAACACACACTCCAGTTAGTAGTGCAGAAACTTAACTACTGAACTACCACTGTCACTGTAAGCTTCTGTTAGTACTTCTTCAGAATGGTAGAAATTTTGACAAATTTGTTATCTGTCTCTGTGGAATTTGCATGTTCTCCAAGTGTCGGCATGGGTTAACTCTTAGTACTTTCTTCCCACATTCCAAAGCCATGTGTTAGATCAGTTGCCAATAAAGTACATCACTATGCAAACTCATGGAAGTGACAGGCTGTTCTGAATTGCTGTGCAGACATCTGTGTACTGTTAAATATTGACTTTACATACAATTTGTAATCCAAGTTCCATATCATAAAAAAACCTCTGTCATAAAGTGCTTACTGACAGAACAGCTGCCAGCATTATTTGGATTAAGCTACTGTTTATTTGACTATATCTTCCTGAATCGTGCGATGTGTTTGTTTGCGCTATGAATAGAGCTTTGTGTAGAAAACAGTTTGAGTTTTGTTTCCTCATGCTCCCACTTGCCAATGAGGCAGGGCTCATTTTAAAGTCAAAATGTTTATAACACTGGAAAACCATATCACAGTTAAAATGCAGTGGGTGTTAACCATTCAGCATTTTGGCTATATGCCGAACAGCCATAACATTAATACCTCCTGCGTAATATTGCAATATATTGGTATTTGTTATGAGCACTTGTCTACTCATTCATGCAATTATCTTATCAGCCAGTCATGTGTCAGTAGGACACAGCATAAAATCATGCAAATGGGGCCAGAAGCTCCACTTATCATCAACCATGGCATAATTGCTGGTGCCAGGACTGGTTAGAGTACTTTAATCTTTAACTGCCAAACTCCTTGGGTTTACATGAACAACAGAATTTACTCTGAATGATGCTCTAATTAAGAAAAGATTCAGTTAGCATCAGTTCTGCAGATGGAAATGACTTGATGATGAGAGAGAGTTAACAGAGAATGGCTAGACTGATTCAAGCTGACACAAAATGCTATGGTAACTCACATAACTTCGCAGAACAGCATGTGGAATCTTGAGGCAGAAGAGCTAAAACAGCAGACCATGTCTGATCAGCCAATAACTGACCAAAACTGGACAATTGAACCCTGGGAAAATGTAGCCTGGTTTGGTGAAAGGCACACAAATGGTAGGGTCACAATTCGAAACCAACAATATGAATGCATGGATACCGCTTGCCATGTGTCAACAGTCCAGGCTGATGGAAGTGGTGTAATGGTGTGAGGAATGTTTACTTGGCACACTTTGGGCTGTTAATGTAGCTACCTAAATCTATGAGTATTGTTGCTGACCATTTTCAGTTTCAACTTACCCATTCTTATAATTGATACTTCCAGCATGATGTCACACAGCAAAAGTTGTCTTATGTTGCTGGAATGTTTCCAATTCCATCTACAAGTTATTATAAAAATACGAATTAGGATGCCCAAACCCTAAATGATCTATTATATCTGCTGGCTCAAGTTATTAATTTAATCTTCACACTTTAAATTAATAAAATGAACTAGACATATTTTCTTTACAAAAATTAATAGATTTAAAAGTAAAATAAGAAACGAATTGCTAACGTGTAAAAAAGAACTTGCAAACTTGTAATTGGACATATGTTGCCCAGTCTCATGAAGTTAATGTGTTTGAAATGCACTGAAATGCACATTTAAAACGCATATACAAATAAAGATTAAGAACATATAACATAAGACTACATTTCAGATAAAAACTGGTCATAATATTAAAACTAAAACAATATTTTAAAAATACAGATGTTGGGGAATTTTGTTAAGGGGCGGGGCCGTGAGCCTGACATCACTCACGTGTATAAAAGCTTCAGCTGCGCGTGGACGCGCGCGCTGTGAGTGGCTCCAGAGCAGAGCGCGCGGTGTTGCCCAAACAAAGAACCAGTTCAATCAAAGCATCAGTGCTGCAGCACACACAGAAAACATCACCAGCGTTACATCTCCTCAATCTACATCCAAAATGACGGCCAATGGAACTAGCGACATGCTGACCATCCAGTTTGGACTCATCAACTGTGGGAACAAATATCTAACGGCTGAAGCGTTCGGCTTTAAGATCAACGCTTCGGCCACCAGCATGAAGAAGAAGCAGATTTGGACGCTGGAGCAGGATGGTGATGACTCGAACGTGTTCTTTCTGAAAAGCCACCTGGGCCGCTACATCGCCGCCGACAAGGATGGCAACGTGACCGGGGACAGCGAGACGCCGACTGATGATTGCCGCTTCGTGGTGACGGCGCATGATGATGGCCGCTGGTCCCTGCAGTCCGAGCCACACCGTCGCTACCTGGGCGGCACCGAGGACCGCATTACCTGCTTTGCGCAAAGTTCAGGACATGCAGAGAAATGGAGCGTGCACATCGCCATGCACCCACAGCTCAACCTATTCAGCGTGACGCGCAAGAGGTACGCGCACCTGAGCACTAAGGATGATGAGGTGGCCATCGACCGCGACGTTCCGTGGGGAGTTGACTCTCTCATCACGCTCGTCTTTCACGATCAGAAGTATCACTTGCAGACCTCTGACAACCGCTTTCTCAAGAACGATGGCACGCTGGCTCAAAAACCTGACAAGACCACGGGCTACACTCTGGAGTTCCGCTCTGGCAAGGTGGCCTTCAGGGATGGAGAAGGGAAATACCTGGCCCCCTCCGGGCCCAGTGGCACCATGAAGTCCGGCAAGAGCTCCAAGGTGGGCAAAGATGAGCTGTTTGTTCTGGAGCAGAGCCACCCTCAGGTGGTGCTCACAGCTGCCAACGACAGGAATGTGTCCACCAGGCAAGGTAACTGGTTTTAAACCATCTTGTTTATATGGTCTGAGTATTGTCTTTTCAAGAGGTGCCAATAAATCAGGACTGATGGTACAGTGATACTGATTAGGAGTCAATCACATTTACTGATCCAATTCATATCTTCTAAATACCAAACTGTGCTGTACTTTGCAACCCTTCCTCAATGACTAGGTGTGTGCACCTCTGTTATCATCAGCCATATTTAACAGAGGAAATCCAGACATCTTGGCATTAATCTTTTCTAAGTATATAGATTTCAGCTCATAATTATAGCCATTGCACTCTGGGCTCCATGGTTTGTGGTTGCAACGTGGATATGGAAACTAATCGGTGACTTTTCCACAAAAAAAAGGAACAAAACTACCTTCATTGAGTCACTTTATAATGCTCAGATGTATGTCTTAGTGTTGAATATACTGACTTAAAAAAAAAGCAAATCCAAAAATTGATGCCCTTCACCGCTCAGCAGGAGCATCCATTTTGTATCTCCTCTTGAGATGGTGACAGCATGCAAAGAGACCAAGCCAGTCCTCTGAAAATGGCCTGCCAGATAAAATCAATGATAAAGCAGACCAGTTTTCTCTCAGAATTCAACAATGATTGCAGCCTGGATGAGCATGTTTGCTGTTATCAAATAAGGAGTGAAAGCAACCATTACTGTTCACCCAGAGGAATAGTGCTGAAGCAGCAAGGCTAAAATAATAGATCGGATTGTGTGTTGCAACCTTGTTGAAATATGAATTGTTGTCACAACGTTTGAATGTGATTCTCCTGCCCCTCCTCCAGGTCAGCTGCTTTGGCTGATAGACACTATGGCTTTTTCGGCGGGGGGGGGGCTGGTGTGTTGAGCATACTGCATTATACCCGGACAAAGATTTCTATTCTCCTGCCTGGTTTTCATTTCTGCATGAAGGGTGTTTTGCAGGGAGGTGGACCTGATCCAAAATCAAATCACATGTAGTCTTGTTCAGAGGCTATTTAAACTGGCCTCTTCTTTTCTCAGAGAGGTTTATTGTCATGAGTTTATTTTCGAACATCTGGATTAAATTAGAAATTCCATCTAGTAAGGTCATCAACATACTTGCTCAGTTTTCTGGGGATTTGAGTCCAACATGTCTACTAAGAATCTGGTGTTTAGCAATGAAAATAACTGTTTAGACTTTGTAAGTGTGCGGTTCCAGATCTTGATGCATGTTCTTCAGGATATTGCAGATTGTGTGCAGAGGAGTCTCTGATCTCCCCCTCCCTGTTGAAGACGGGATTTTGGAGTTTGGTGCGGTTAAGAATGAACAAAGGCAGTGTGATGTGGCCTTTTTTGCCTGCGCACCCCAGCTGCATGGCCTTGTAGGCATGTGTTAATCAGGACAATGGCACTGGGAGCGCTGCCTTTCCTCACAAAAAACAGGGCTTACTCAGACATTTTGTCACTCGGCTCATCTCTCTGGTAAAGGATTCGTTTTTTTCCTTGCCCTCCACGTCATTTTGATCTTCCTGTTGCAGTACCACGTGGAACACTCTGGCATTCCAGTGTAAATGTGGAAAAGATTTCCTGACTGCTTTTGTTCACTCTTCCTAATATTGTCTTAAGCATCGATCACACTGCTGACAAGACTGATATTCAGCTTTTTAAGGAGCTTTTTTTGGTCTGTGAATATGGGGGGAAAAAGGCGTCAATCTCCTATTTAAATAACATCTATTGTGTAATGGTAAATATCTTGGTAGTATTTGAAGTAATTTCTTTGAGGTCTGTGGATTCTCTCCCCCTAGAATGTAAGCCTTGCTCCCCTGCCCCAGTTGCCATGGTGTGGTAGGATCAACCGGGCATCTGTGAGAATGCTGTGTTGGGGGAGGGCTGTGTGAGATGGTGGTTAACAAAAATTGCTGCGAAGGAGGCTAGCTGCCAAATCCAGAGGTCCTCAAAAATGATTTGAGTATATATACTAGTTGGCTTGTGCCTGTTTTAAAAACGCTGGGTTGTCCACAAAACTTTTCCATTTACAAGCATGTGGTTCTCATCGGGGTCATTTATTTTCCTTGCTCATTCAGGCTTGTGTATTTCTGTGGAAATTCAATCCAAGTACTTTCCAGGCCAGGCAACTGTGCAAGTTATTGCATGAACCATATGCTTGCTGAAAACTGCAACATGAATTTCTTTTAAGGCTGATTTTGAAAAAGAGGCAGTCATTTATATGAATTTGAAAAATAAAGTGAGTTTCAGGATGACTCGGTGAGTCTCCATTTTTGTAATTGTGGTCCATTTTTAACTGTGCTTTGCCTGTCCATACAGCCCAATAAAATGGTGGAACTGCATGAGCATTCTATCATTTATTCCACTGATAGATTGTCGTTGGAATTTATCACTTATCCACAAGCAGTTATTTATAATTTATTAAAAATCTTCACTTGCTTGTGTTTAGGGGGTGCTCTATTGCTATTGACTTATTTAGTTTTTACGGAAGTGTGCTATAGTCATTTAATATAATTAAACATATTGCAGGTCTCCAATTGCTTGGCCTTTGGACCCGGATGCATTCTCTGAAACTAAATCACAGCTGCTGTCTTCAGTTAAGCATCTTGGCACATGCAGTGGCCCAAAATTCCAGGGAAGATTAAGTCTGTTTATCTATTCGTCCAGTAAAGTAAAGCATGCTTTAAGTAATGGGTCAAAGCTGAAGGGAAATCTTTCCTAATCATGGATTAAGCTGCGATATGGTTGAATTGTGCACAATAAAAGGTCAAAAACTGATTTACTGGTTCTCACTGACAAGACTGTTGATTAGTCTGATGGTGCTTACAGAGCTTGTCTGCTCTCTCTGTCAGGGATGGACCTATCTGCCAACCAGGATGAAGAAGGTGATCAAGAAACCTTCCAGATGGAGATCAGCAAGGACACAAAGAAGTGTGCATTCAGGACCTGTGCTGGAAAGTACTGGACTCTCACTGCCAACGGAGGACTGCAATGCACTGCTTCTACCAAGTGAGTTGATAGTGTGTTTAAACGTGGCATTGGCATATGTGTTCCTGTAGAAGGCTAAGCAAACATTTTTGGAGGCCGTTTTCTGTACTGTTGTGTTAAGCAGTGTCCTTTAATCTTTAGCGGGCCATGTTCTGTTTTTTTAGCATTGATTTGTGTGTTTGAGTTAACTCCCACTATTACATAGAATGAACCATAGCAGTACTGGTATGCGTGTGTAATCAAATCCTTGTAACTAATAGAGAGGGCTGGAGAGTGCAGGGCCTGTGAGGATTAACTGGGGGATAAGGATGTTACAAGCTGAGAAGAGCAATATCCCAGGTCCCAAATTTTAGCCATTTGCTACTGTCCCTATTAGTTCTTTATATAAAAATGCAGCGTGACATTTGATTTACAACTCTTTTGTCTGGTACTTAAGTTGGGTCATTGTAATTGATACTGTTAATGTCTGTTAAAGAATACATTTTTCTGTTTACTCATTTTTGTACAATCAGGTCTGCCAACTGCTATTTTAATATTGAATCTCGTGGCAAAAAAATTACTCTTCGTGCCTCCAATGGAAAATATGTGGCTGCCAAAAAGAATGGGCAGCTGGCAGCCACCATTGATTCTGCAGGTAAGTGCTGGTTTTCACACCACATATATAAGTTTGTCTGATGGTGTTTCACCGAGATATGATCAGATGTTGTAAAAACAGCTTTCTTTGCTGTGTTTAAATTTCAATTGGCCAAGTAGCACTCCGTACTAATGCTTCTTTATTAATATGCATCAGCATTCATGAAAACCATGTTCCAGCCCTCTAAAGGACTTCCCGCTGAGGAGCCGATGTCCTGGAGTGACTCTGTGTATTGGACGAACTTTTTTGCCAATATGAATTTTTTTTACATTATTTCATTTAACTGTTAATTAATACAAGTGTAACAATTTTGGTTGGGCCACCCAAGGCAGATTGATCCCTTTTTGAATCTTGGTCCACCCAAGGTCACTTCCTTACAACTTTTAGGGAGTTCCCCTTTCCACTGTCGCCTTAGGCTTGCTCAGTTTGGGTTTGGCATTTTAAGCTAGCATAATGCTGTAAAGCTGCTTTGAGACAACGGTTCATTTTAAAAAGCTCTATGTAAGTAAATATGACTTGACTTGAGTGGCTGAGCCATTCAATGCACTGTCCATGCATGGCTGTGTTTGTGATGCTTTCGAGATGTGATGTCCAAGTGTGAATGTGCCTGATTCCAGTCACTGGCCAATCGATCGCTGCATGGTTTTTCTTGATTCTCTTTGGAATATGGTAATGCTGTGCCTTCATGTGACCCCAATGAACGATTTGGTTGGGAACTGGGATAAATTATATGGTATGGGTATGAGTTATGCTGATTGTATTATTTGCAATGAATAGACATTGTACTAAACATGAGGAACATGCAAAACATAAGCAGGATCTGACTTGTCCTCATTGGAAATTTGTTTTACTCAAACTTTTGTCCCTTAGGTGAGTCTGAAGAATTCTTGATGAAGCTGATCAACAGGCCTCTTATTGTACTGAGGGGAGAGCATGGCTTCATTGGCTGCAGGAAAGTGACTGGCACTCTGGACTCCAACCGCTCTTCCTATGATGTCTTTGGCCTGGTGTTTCGTGACGGTGCCTACAGCCTTCAAGGTCAGTAGACTTCTGTGCTTTGTAATGGTGCCTGTGAGAGATGAGCAGTATGACAACATAACATTTAGTGATCCAATCTTGATTAGGTTCTAGCTCAGAGACCAACAATACCCAATAATGATCCAATACTTTTTCAAATCAGATGATTGAACATTTCTGGTTTCAGTCGGTGTATAAAGATAGCCAACCCTAGCTAAACAGCTGTTTGTCTACTACAAGTTTCCAGGACCTAAGCCAATGCTTAAAATGTAATGTCACAATCTTAATTTCACATTTCCAGACCCTAGTTTCTTGCTAATTAAACTGCTCATTTCTGCACATTTTCCACACAATAAAACAGCATCTCTACATTTTTAAAAGCTCCTCAATTGACCTAATGTGTATCTGATTAGATTCCACTGGGAAATACTGGATGGTTGGGAGCGAGTCCTCAGTTGTGAGCAGCAGCGATACCCCAGTAGATTTCTTCCTGGAATTCTGTGACTACAACAAGGTGGCTATCAAGTCAGCTGAAGGAAAGTATCTGAGAGGAGACCATGCTGGTGTTCTTAAAGCCAATACTGATGAGCTGGATAGCTCCGCTATGTGGGAATATTAGGTGCACTTAATACCACTGTTTAATTACCCCCTCTCTTGTTTCTGTTTTACATTTTAAACATTATTTTCACCATAAGCACAACTGGGCAGAAGGGTGTAAAGGTTTCTTTCCAGTGGATAAATTGACTCTCCTCAAATGAGCTTATTCCAGCATTTTGGTGCAATACAATTCTAGCAATGTTATACTGATTTAATAGTCTAAAACTCATGTGAATGGTTCTGGTGACCAAATTGGTGTATTGTGGTAGTCTTTGGAATATCATGGGTTGACATGGTATTTAACTATAATTACAATGACTCTGAGAGAGTGCAAAGTCTGTGCTGAGATTCAGATTCGTAAATGTTGATGGATCTCTGAGAGAGCAGTTGGGTGGGATTTTTGTGGTCCCTTCCCTTGTCTTTGCACAGTTTTGTAAAAGCCTCACTAGATCTTATGTTTCTTAGGAGAATGTTCTTTACCAATGCCTTTTGAAACCCTGTGATTCTCAGCTTTTGTGGTCATAGTCCTTTTTCCATTATATTGCCAAATGTCTTATATAATATCTATTGGACATGATATATGGCAATATATGGGTAGGTGTACGAATGTTGATATATGACTGTCTTGCCATACACTTAATACAGTTGTAAAGTGTGTTCATTAACCACTGGAATGTTAAACTTTCAGCACTGATGGCCCATTTGATATTGTATTTTGTATGGCTATGTTTTTGTGTGTGCATACGGTGCATATTGGATTTCATCTTGTATTCCCTGTAATAGAAAACAATGAAAACTGGATATTATGTGAAGGGAGACTTGCATCTTCATCTCAGCTTGAGTAAGAAATCCTAAAACTAGGAGAGGAAAGATGTTTAAAATAAATTTCTGCAAATACAAGTTCAATTGTTGTAAAGTGCTCTTTAGCTGATGTTTCTGATCTGTTGAGTCCAGTGTATTGTTGCAGGTACAACATTATTTATGGAAGAATAAGACCTCCCTTCTGCTTGATCAGTATAGATCACATTGAAACTGGTCTTTGTTCACTGCAAGTCGTACTGGAAATGTTTAAGTCAAAGTATCTCAACTGTTTCTAAGGCACAGACATTATCATAAACCTTAATACATTGTGATAAACATGTTTATCAAATCTAGTATACCAACTCTAAATTTAAATTGAAAGCACCTCCTAGTTTTTATTGAAACTGACCGAATTGTTTCACAAAAAGGTGATTGAATAATTTTAGGTAAATGGCATGCTAGCCAGGATGCTGCTTATCTCAACACAAACATTTTCTGGTACACTATTGTCCACAAATGTATAGATGATGTTAGAATGAATCCCCATGTTAGTTTGTGATTCCTGAGATTATACCAGTGTAAAAGGGGGTGGTAATGACTGTGCCTTAAAGAATATGGACATACTGGAAAAATATTGCATTACATGTCTATACTTTGTAAAACTTTACCGACCACCTTTTTATATGGTTTTGATATTATGATTGTTTTCTTCATGTGCCATGGCTACAAACAAGATGATAAATTTGATTATGAAACTTTGGCAGTCAATTGGTCATTTGTTCAAATAAAGCTAGTTTGTTATACATCATATATACATGTACATACATGTTACATGCTGAAGCTCATGGGGCAATAAGAAATGCTGGTTTTTCACAAAGCAGAACTTGCCAATAATGGCATAAAAAAACAACTATTGTTTCCCTCATCAATAATTGCCTTGGTGCTGTGTTGTTACAGGAACAGTGGTTTGCAAGCTTCACATTGGATGATAACCAAAATAATGGTAGACTGCTCAACAACTGCCATAGACAACATTAAAACAATGATGTAACATAATGACTGATACATACTGTATGTACTGAAATCCACAAGTTCACCACAACTACATGTCTTTGTCTTTGCATTTAAATCAACCCTGGGAGCTTCCTGTTGTCCACATGGTTCTTTATTTCCTCCACCAGGGAGGCCGTCCATCATACCAGGCCTTTAATCTGATTTACTTTTACTTGAGGCAAAAGGGGGGGGATGTACAATTGGAGAACAGAGCACCCAAAATGCATCCCACGTAAATGGCCATGTCCTTAATAAGATGAGATACCCAGAGTAGGCAAACCAGTGATTCAGTGCAAATGAGTAGTTTGACACAATTATATGTAAGGCTCGAATCAGTATGCTTTTGTCATTCTGTTGGTTTTAAGAATTAAAATTGCATGAGACATGGGTGGAGTCGTTGTAAGAAAAAAGACTGTAATGGTTAAATAATCTCCAGGCTAGCTGCCATGATAGACCATGGTTTCCATGGAAACTGTGTAGCTTGAAGAGGACGTAAGGGGGGTGGGTACTTATGCAGGCTTGTGACTTCTAAAAGGTGGGGGTTGTATGTTGTGTAAGCCAGACATCACACAGTTATTACATAAATGAGACCCAGGCAGCGTAAGAGTAAAGGATGCTGGGTTCAATCAGCATGATTCAAGGCTACTGGTCTTTAATTACTGGAAATGAGAGTTTAGTGCAAGTGTTGCATGTATGATTCGTACATTACCTTTGATGTACGTGGCAAATTGTGTTCAATTAACACAAGTAAAGTCAGAAAAAATGGTAAGTGGTACATAAACTGAGAACCTATAGAGCATTCCCCTTTAAAATAGTTACTTGGTTTTTCAGCCTTAAATCAAATCCAGTTTTATTTACATTTTACTTTATAACATTTAAGGAAAAAGAGAAGAAAAACGGTTATTAAGTAAAGACAGGGTTGGGGAAGCTAGTTTTGCACGTATAGATTGAGGAATATGTGCTCATTCTTCCTTAAAGAGTTAAACTCTGTCAAATTGGTGATCAGCAGTAAACTCCCTCAACAGATTTCCCATTGGCTAGAAGTCAGAGTTCTGACTTAGCTACTTAAGGACATTCACCTTCCTCTCCTTAGGCCACTGTGGTGTTTGTTGGGGGTTTCATAGAGTCATTTTCATGCTGTAATGTAAACATACTGCCCATCTTCAGCTGGCTATGGATTTTTTGAAGATTGAAATACTCAGCAGCATTAATTTTGTTCCCAGTCCCTGCTAAAAGTTTGCGTCAAACCAATGATCTCTGTGCCACCATGTTGAATGTCTCTTCAAAGTATGTGTGGTGTATTTAGAGTGTCTTGTCGTTTGGGTTACATCAAACATGGAGCTTAAA
>JAUZSV010001172.1:0-13109 GCA_034780495.1 Parotocinclus cesarpintoi | reverse complement strand
CTTCCACAGAGCACAAAAATCCTCCCATATCTCGCTGATCCACTTTGCATCTGCTCTAAATGGCAACTTGTGGCTTCTTTTTCTTATTTGCTTTCACATTCTTTGGTCCGATTAAACAGAATTTTGGTCCAAATAGGCGAATAACATTACACGTGTATATAATAGGATTTGTTTTCGGTACTTTAGGATTTGGTCAGAATAAGCGGCTGGTCCTATTAACCAGATTTGACTGTATTTGTATTTATTCCCTTATCAGCTCTGCAGTGTTGGTAAATGAAACGTTCTTAGCCAAAGGTCACAGCCAGTTCAAAACTGGTGAACGATCCTGCTTGTTTAGGAGTTAAACTGCTCATCCTGCTGGTGTATTTGTGTCGCTCTGTGGGCGATTGGCATAGTTTCCCAGGTGGGTCGAGAGAGAGACATTTATTAGCATACTTCATGAAGAGCTAAAAGGGATCACAGATGGTGGCATTTTAACACGACGCCTCTGCAGTGTGTGTAGTGTCCTCATCAGAGAATAGAGCATGTCTGTTACAGCATGGAGAGAGAAAGAGAGAGAAGGAAGTAATTATTACTGCTCTTGTCAGCTTTAAAATTTTAAATGCTAAACATGAGTTAGTTTTTAGTAAACATTTGGCTAGTAATTATTACACACAGTCTATATGACTTGACATGTTGAAGAAGACTGAACCCTTTGTGACTGAACCTTGTTTTCTTCCGTCTCCTTCAAGTGAAGAAATAGCCTTAGGCTGGAAATGCTAATATCTCACAGTGTAGAAATGTGGGCTTTAACCTTTAGTCCACAAACGTAGAAAAGCTAGTTTTATTGTTTACACACTAGCATTGAAATGTGGTCAGTACCTTTGAGAAAAGAAAAACGATATTTGTCCTTCACCTATTTGTGCATCACCAGTAGTATTCATTATGCTTTGTTATAAGAGATGCTCTGCTAAAAATGTTGGTTGTTATGGCTCCTGCACACACAATGGACCATGGCCAAAGAATTCCTTATCCCAGTTTATTCAAAAATACAAGTTATTCATGTTTGTCTCTATGACTTTCTGCTACTCACAGTGGGAACGGAAAGTATTCAGACCCCTTTAAATTTTTCGCTCTTTGTGTCATTGCAGCCATTTGCTAGAATCAGAAAATTTCATTTTATTTCTCATTAATGTACACTCAGCATTCCATGTTGACAGAAAAAAACAGACATATAGAAATTTGTGCCAATATATTAAAGAAAAACTGAAATATCACATGGTCATAAGTATTCAGACCCTTTCCCAGACCCTAAGCTGTCCATTTCTTCTTTTCCTTCTTGAGATGGTTATACTCCTTCACTGGAGTCCTGATATGTTTAATGGAACTGATTGGACTTGATTAGGAAAGGAAAACACCTTTTCTATATAAGACCTCACAGCTCACAGTGCATGTCAATGTAAATAAGAATCATGACGTCAGAGGAACTGCTCAAGGAGCTCAGAGACAGAATTGTGACAAGGCACAGATCTGGCCAAGGTTACAAAAAATGTCTGCAGTACTCAAGATTCCTAAGAACACAGTGGCCTCCATAATCCTTAAATTGAAGAAGTTTGGGATGAGCAGAACTCTTCCTACACCTGGCTGTCCAGCCAAACTGAGCAATCGTGGAAGGAGAGCCTTGATGAGAGAGATAACGATCAAAGACCAAAGATCACTGTGGCTGAATGGCAGAGAATCCCTAAATCAAGATGTAAAAAATGTGATTTGAGGAGACTCATGGCTGTACTAGCTCAAAAGGGAGCTTCTACCAAATACTGAGCAAAGGGTCTGAGTACTAATTATCATGTAATATGTCAGTTTTTCTTTTTTATTAATTTGACAAAAATTACTAAATGTCTGTTTTTTTTCTGTCAAGATGGGATTCTGAGTGTACATTAATGAGAAACAAAATAAACTTTTTGGTTTTAGCAAATGGTTGCAATGAAACAAAGAGTGAAACATTTAAAGGGCTCTGAATAATTTCCATACCCACTGTATTTGTAACAAGCTGTAAAAATTGTTAAATAAGCAACTGTGGTAGCCCAGAGGTTAAGGAACTGGACTCTGGACCAGAAGGTCCAGGGTTCAAATCCCACCTCTGCCCATCTTCCACAGTTGGGTCCTTGAGCAAGACCCTTAACCCAACATTGCTTGGATCAGTTGCTGATACAAAGTAAGACTGTATCAGTTGTAAGTCGCTCTGGATAAGGGCCTCTGCTAAATGCTGTAAACGTAAATGCCTGTCCTATTGTAAATAGTACTATGTCTTATTATTTTATTATGGTGGTATCATTGCTAGCTATTATGGTGGTTTTCAGTGTATCGCTGATGTGTTTACACATTGTTTTCACACAGACTTCTGGTGAATATACCCCCTTATATTTGCATTACAGTAACAAAATCACTATGATAATGTCTGGTCAATAAGATGAGTCAATTTTGGTCAACATCCTGTTTCACAGAACATAATGCGTTCTTTAAATGGCACACAAGGGATTTTTCAATAAGTACCACCAGCACAGGGTTCCAGCTATATGTACTGTCCTATTGGTCCACAGTCCACTACCTTAACCACTGAGCCACCACAGCCCCATAGTCCCATAGTCAACTTAATTTAATTGTATTAATGCATTTATAGAGTTTAGAGAGAAAACTATTTAAGAGTTGTTCTCATATTACTTTAAAAGTGAGCTATTGACCTCCTCAGGCAATCTAAACAGGAGAAAAAGCGAACAAACAAGCAAAAGGTAAAGAGTATTGATTTGCCAAAAGATTTAGTAATTTGTTAGGAATTTAATTAGAATATAAGCTAAATGGTTCTCTGTTTTAATCACTGCACTTTGTTACTGTTGCAGTCATCTTAGGGTGACAATACACCCTCGTCTGTCTTTTTGGAATGTAAAATGTGTTAGATTGGGATTTCTAAATTGCACTGGTACTGGTTTTGCTCCCATTGTAATGGAACTGTTGATAGACTCACATTGGGCTATGTTATTTGAAGCCTCCTAAGAAAATTGCCATGGGACTCTTAAATATCTATTGTGTTAAAAAGTGAAAAGTAAAGTTTTCGCATTACGAGAGTCATAACAATACAACAATTATGGCAACAATTGTCTGGCTTGATTTTGATGTTTCCTTTAGGTAGTTGTTACACACTTTCTGCAAATCTGAGCTTTGACTCGTCTCTTTAGGTCTATTAGGCCTTTTTATATTATGTACACAAAACCATTGGTTAAACTACTTCACATTTGTCACCTTTGTGTGTTTAAAGCATTGCGCCACAGCCAGAGAGTGAATCTCATACATTTACATTTACATTTACGACATTTAGCAGACGCCCTTATCCAGAGCGACTTATAACTGATATATTCTTACAATCCAAGCAATTGTGGGTTAAGGACCTTGCTCAAGGACCCAATTGTGGCAGCTTGGCAGAGGTGGGATTTGAACCCTGGATCTTCTGGTCCAGAATCCAGTACCTTAACCGCTAGGCTACCACAATCCCATAATAAAATAACTTGTGCCATTTCTTACCATAATCCACAACATAGACAAGGACGCTATAGGTATTGTTAACCACGTTAGGAGATTCTCTGTCCATAAGTTTCGCCACTGAAATGTCACCACTGTTTGGATCTACAGTGATCCAGTTGTCAACATCTTCTCCTTTAAGGAAGCTGAGAGTGAGAGTCAGAGAGTGAAAGAGAGAGAGAGAGTGAAAGAGAAAGAGAGAGTGAGAATCAAGTTTCAATTCTAGTTTGTTGTTGTCTGACATGTTCAGTGACTTAATGTTTTTTCATTGGTAACATGATAAACTAAAATAATTTAACCAGGACTTGGTTTAGAACTAGAAGGCATATGACAATAAAAGTCTACTTTGCATTTTCAGCTTGAAGATCATCATTTGATTTTACACATCAAGTTTAAATTTATACTCAAATATAATGTATTAATCATTATTACTAATATTTTTGTTATTCTACTGTTAAAATTGTTCCAAATGACTATGTGGTTCCGAGGAGGACAGGGACCAACACGGGCCAGTGGAAAGGTGACAACACTATATTATGTATGATGTTAAGTATGACCAAGTATGAAAAGGCTGCCAGCAGCAGACTGAGAATAGTTTTTGGGGCTGGTGACAGTTTTCTTAAAATTAAGATGGCATGGTAGTTCCTGTCATTACACTCAAGCTCAAATTCTTGCTCAAAAGCTCATTTTTGATTTTCTTACTGGAATGTATTATTAGGGTATTATTAGTATTATTAGGGTTTACGATTATTAACGAATGAGTCAAACATGAAAAAGAGCCCTTTAAAGGCAAAAGAACATTTACATGATATAGGTCAATCAAAACAAAGTACTGACTACTGACTGGAGAAGTAACATTCATGGGGTTGTTGGGGTACGTTTTGAAGTTGCCATAAATGCACACAGTACGTAAGGCTTTTAAAAGCAGTGCTGTCTCTCCAGTTCTTATCATCCTCGGGCAAAAGCTTTGCCTTTGCTTTAGACTGTGTGAAGTTTTCTCATACCTATAATTTAGTACAACATTTAAAGGGGAGTGTATTCTCTACCCTGTACAACGTCAGGAGGATTTTTACTGCACAGAATAATCACACTACATGCTGCTTTGTAGGTAAACATTTCTCAGTTTCTGTAGTTAAAAATGTAACTGTGTACTGTAATAGTTAGTGAGGACTTAGCATGTAGGACCACTCACCGGAATGAGCCGACAGACATTGTATCCAGATCCACAGCTGTTAGGTGTGCTATGACTGTCCCGACTTTTGTGTTTTCCATGACTATGACTTTCTGAACAGGCGGTACGAACATCGGGGGCTCGTTAACGTCCTCTACAGTGATGGTTACTGGGAATAATATAGGTTCTGTGTAATGTGAAGCTTCAGTGAGAGTCACTACGTCCCACGTTGATCCCTTTGGATTACGACCTACGACTTTACAGGAGAAATAAGGCACCTCGTTTGCCACGCTAATAGATATGTTTTTTGTGGTTAGCTCCTCATAATCCATCGCCTGAATGAAAAGCAAGACAAGAAAGAAACTGAACTGTGTTTACAGCATTTACATAATATTATAAACATAATATGTGGGTACATTTACGGGGTATATTTACAGGTTTGTAACTTTGCACACACTCATTTGTATTAATAACAGACATCATACAATAGCATGCAGTTTTCTAGGTTTTGGGTAGTTTTAAAAAACTGTTTGGAAGCATAGATTAACCTGCACACTAAATTCTGCATTAATATTTTGTAAAATGTCCAACAAGTTCCGTTTCTGACTGTTTGTGAACATGCTAAACTGATTCTCAATTTCTCTTAACAGGTTCATCTGGTTCGGTTCCTGAGTTCGGTTCATCTAAATTAACTAAAACTCATATTAATTATAGGCTCAACAGATTTACCATTCTCTGAAAAAGTTAAATTTGTGTAAACAAGATTAGCCTAACTGTAAAATGACAATGAATATTCATTTATTATATTCCACTTAATCCACATGGTGTCGCTGGCCAGCCACTGCCAACCCAGCAACTCTGGGCACAAGGGCAGGAACAACCCTAGACGGGGCGCCAATACATCGTAGGGCACATACACAGTCACACACTAAGGGGCACATTTAGAGACACCAATTAACCTAACACACATTTTTGGACTGTGGGAGAAAACCGGACTACTGGGAGTAAACCCACACAGACACAGGGAGGACATGCAGACAGAAAGAACCCAGACCGCTCCACCCTGGGATGGAACCCGGGACTTTCTTGCTGTGAGGCAGCGATGCTACCCACTGAGCCCCAGTAATGAATACTGAAATGAAATTAAGTGCCCCACACAGTGACATAAAGGAAATGAAACGACATTCATGCCCAATTGGCAGATTTTTCATTAGATGCAAAACAGATTGCTAGCAGTAAAGTACAAAATCAAAAAAGCGTGAAATACCTTTATAACGCTGAGAATTCCTTCATTAGTTTTGTTGTCTGTTTGGATTCTGAAATAGTTCCCATCATCTCCATGAATTGTGAATTTAGCTTTCCATGCCTGTGTACCTGGACTGTCTTTGTCGTCGACTTGTAAGCGCAGAACCTCCACTCCTGTAGTATCTTCTTTAACCTGTGCTGGACCCTGAACAGCGCAGAGGTGACACTGATATATCATGACCATCACTGAGATTCACCCGTTTAGTTTGATTTGTAAACGTTTTGAAGTTGAAACCATCAGATTAAGTGTTAACTTCCACGTGAATGCATGGACACTCAGAAGATTACCCAAAGCATCACACTTGCTCCACTATCCTCTCTTCTTCACCCTTTGGACTAGATTGCTCTGAGGTCTAGTTCTGACAGGGTCAAAGCAAGTAACTTTTGATGGTGGACATGGGTAACTATGGTGAGACCAGCCAAGACAAGACAGCGCCATGCTTAGCAAGGGTCAAAGTCTAATTTATTTCTATGGTGTTTTTTACAATGGTTATTATATTATCGTAAAAGGCCAATCCCAAATCGAGCAAGCCTAGGGAGACAGTGGAAAGGAAAATCTCCATGAATATAAAAGGAAGAAACTTTGGGAGGACCAAGATGGGGTGCTGCATCTTGAAACTGTAGTGGCCTAGTGGTTAAGGTGCTGGACTATGGACCAGAAGGATCAGGTTTCAAATCTCACATCTGCCACAGCTGGGCTCCTGAGCAAGGCCCTTAACCCACAATTGCTTGGATTGTAAGACACTGCATTCATTGTAAGCCGCTCTGGATAAGGGTGTCTGCTAAATGACATGTGTAAATGTAAACAAATCGGGACACATTCCTCCCTTAACCAGCAATAAACATTTCTGTGGCTTGTACCATAGTAGCTCTTGTGTCCATATGGTACTCACCACTGCTGACTGGGAGCACCCCACAAGCCTTTGGTTTTGGGAAGTGCTCCTCTCTGTATAACAGTATTTACTCTGTAAAGTTTGACACACTGATAATTAATCAGCGTAAACAGATACAGGAGAGCTAGCAGAGTTTGTCATTTGAAATTGAGTTAGCTCACAGGAGGTAAATGCCAAACCGCATGTTACATACTACCTAACGTGCCTAAAGGGAATATCAGGGTAAGTGCCCTAATTTGAGATATTATTTAGGATAGTTGAGGTGGGTTTGGAACACAGCCAAGTCACACTGGATACAGATATCTGATCTTAGAAGTGGCCAACATTTTTTTGCCCTAAAGCTTCTTGGCAAACTGGAAACACTTAACCTACTGTTAGCATAAAGATCATGAATAAATCAGGTCTCAAAACAGACCCTTGGGTAACCCCACATTAGAATTAGTGGACTTAAAACAAAATGCCCAGTGCCAGCAAGACAGATTTCATTATGATTTCAAAAGTTTGAGCTATTCTAGACGTTTTATTTTATATTCTGTTTATTCTTTATTTGAATCTTTAGTCCATCTGTTTATCTACATCCTTTGTTTATCCGCATTGCTTTGTTATCTTACAGGATCAGCACAGTTTAGTGCTATTTTAGTGCTGTTTGGGTGGTGGATCGTTCTCAGCGCTGCAGCGACACTGGCATGGTGGTGGTGTGTTAGTATGTGTCGTGCTGGTATGAGTGGATTAGACACAGCAGTGCCGCTGGAGTTTTAAATCACCTCAGTGCCATTGCTGGACTAAAATAGTCCACCAGCCTAAAATGTCTAGCCACTGGCCTTCTGATGAAGGATTAGAGGTTGACTAACACAATCTGTCTCTGCACAACACACACTAATGCACCACCACCATGTCAGTGTGGCTGCAGTACTAAGGATGATCCACCACCCAAACAATTGTTTCTGATCTGTGCTGGACCTGTGGGGGTCCTGACCATTAGAACAGAGAGTCAAGGGGAAAAATAAAGTATGTGTAGAAACAGATGGACTATAAATACAATGATCGCTAAACCTTAAATAAAGCATAGGTACAATATAAATTAAGAAATGTAGAATTCCTGAATACTAATATTATTATAATATTACAATAAACACTACTCACAGTTTTGCCCGTGATCACGGGCATGTGATTGTTCTGGTCCTTGACGTTCAGTACCAAGGTGCTTGTGCTGGAGAGCTGCACCTTTTCCCCATTATCCTTGGCTTCAATCAGAATGGTGTAATTTTGTGCTTTCTGGAAAGACAAATAAACAAAATGTCCTGTATACTGGTGCACAGTTCATAGAGTAAACACACACACTATTGTGTTACTAAATTGTTATATAAATGAAATGGTAGACCAGTAGCTATTTCAGACCATTAGAGGAAGGATTGCACAGTCATATCTACTGTATTTGTCCTCGGTCTATTGTGAAATTTGGAAAGAAACCCAGATTTTGCCATAAACACTTGCCATTTTAACACGGCTGTTGATCAAGGTTAGCAGTTTTAGCATTTAGCATGGTTTTTTTGATGTTTCTAAAGTGTGACCATGACAAATATTGTGGAAATCCTGTTTCAAATGGGAACAGAAATATCGAATGGCACTGGTGGTAAATCTCATCCCTTTGAGTTACCAGGAGGTGAATGGAATTCGAGATTTCGATTTAAAGAATCTGTTGCTGTTTAGCAATGCATAAAGCTAACCTTTAGCACCATATATATTCTGTCCACTTTCTCTATTATAGTTAATAACAGAATATGTATTATATTATCTTTTTAATTACTTTCTCTATCTTAATCATTCTGTTTGGTTTCTCTGTCTTTAAAACTATTAAAAATTCTATCAATATTGAGCTAATGTAGTTTAGTCTTTAATATATTGTCTGGGCAGGAGGATATTTGTGAAAAAACCCCAAAAAGAACATGTAAGGACAAGTTGGGTCCCTTCTTGAGTCTTCCCAAGCTTTCTTCCTCATCACATTAGGGTGATTTTCCTTGCCGCTGTCTGCCTAGGCATACTCAATTGGGGCTGGGTGTCTAGATATTTGTTTTTTGCCTCTATATATGAATAAACCTTCGATGATAGAACAAGATTCACTAGGAAAGGACTCTTATTTAATTTGGACTGTACATTATACTTTTTTATTTATATTATATCTTTATAATTATCTTTATAATTATATATATTATCTTGCCAAGATCTTTCAATTGAACCTTTTCTTGCTAACTTTAGCAAAGCTATGCTGACATTTACCTCGTAGTCCAAGCAGCCTTTAAATTGAACCATTCCTGCTTGATGGATCTGCACGATGTAAAACTCGATGTTATCCGTTTTGGGTGTGACCGAGGCAAGTCTGAACTGAAAGGTGCTATTTCCTGTATTTGGCTTATCAGCATCGCTGGCCACCACCGTTGCCACTGGTTGACCTACGAACAGTTAGGGAAACGTGTTAAGATTAGCCTGCATTTATCATATCTGGGTACAAGGGCAGGAACAACCCTAGACGTGGTGCCAATCCGTCGACCGTACACAGGTCACATAAAGGCCACAATAGAGAAAGAGACACCAATTAACCCACATCGTTGGACTGTGGGAGGAAACTGGGAGTAAACGCACACAGACACAGGGAGGACATGAAGACTCCACACAGAAAGGACTCAGGTCGCTCCAACCAGGGATTGAACCCAGGACCTTCTTGCTGTGAGGCAGCGGTGCCCCAAACCGAGTAAAAACACATTCTGCCAAATCAAAGGAACAAATTCTGTGTATATGTTAAATTACAAGCACCAACACGTAAAGGGTGAGGCATTGTGAGTGAAATGAGCTCGATCATCCTGATTTGGTGCTGAAGCCAAGTTCATTTTTTGAAAATATCTCAACTACCTCAACTACTAAGGCCTGACAGGGAAGAGAACCACAGCGTTATATTAACCTGAATTAACAGAAGTCACCTTGACTTGAAGACTCATCCAGCGTAGTTTCTTGGTACGTGTGACTGAACCGCGGTGGATTATCATTAATGTCCTGTATTGTAATCTCAACACCTAGTCTGGTGTCCACCTCGCTGTTAGACGCATTCAAGGCTTCAAAAGACAGCTGCAATATTGAAAAAGATACATCATACACACATTCATTATTATTATTCCTGAACCTTTTTATACACTTTATAATTCTGATCTTTACTGTGCTGCATAAAACAAATATTTGAAAAGTTCCTACACATTTGCTTGTCCTGTCTTTCTGTGAGCTACTGGCACTTTTCCTCACATTTGCACTTGTTGTTGTTGTTATAATTATTATTAATATTATTAGTAGTAGTAGTAGTAAAGGAAATGTATTCATACATTGGTGACCAAACAGCTGATACCACTAATGACATTTTTTCCATCTGTTACAAATCATATAATCAATAAAACAACTGCTAAAAATTAAAGCATACATTTCTGAATGTATTATGTTTGTCGCAATGATGTCATGCACTCATGCTCAGACGGACCCCACAAGTTTGTGCAAAATCTGAGGATCCATGCTAGTTGAGCATCTTGTGAAATCAGACCTTTTGCGCAAAGGAACTGACTTCATCAGTTTCACAAGAGTGCTGACGAAGGTTTTAAAGAGGCGGTAGTTCGCTAAGTACTTCTTTAGTATCTGTACTTTACTATTTCTGTAACTTTAACACTTCTGTAACAGTTTGTACTTGTATTTACTACAATTTCATACCAGGCTTGTTACATTAGTTTTTTTATTTGTCTATTCTATCTATTTATTTTTCTATTTTATTGTATATATATTTATTTAATACAGTCAGGTTGTGAACCCACAGGTCCCAGCCGATTGGCGACTCATCTAGGGTTGTTCCTGCCCTTGCACCCAGAGTTGCTGGGTGGGCACATAATGGATGGATGGATGGATGGATGTAGGTCCCAGCAGTGATCAGCCAGAAAAGGAAGAAAGGCAGAGAGATTAAACGAATGAATCTTTAAAAATCATCATTAAGTCACTTCTAATCTGGATGGTGGGTCAGAAATAAAAATGACTTCTTATTTGAAAAACTTATTTGATGTAAATGAGGTCACATTTTTTATAGTTTTTTTAAAAGTTAAGTTTAAGTCATAATGTATTCTATTTTCAAATATAATTCTACACATTTCATTGTTTTTATTAATCAGACACTAAAGGTTTGTCCCTCAGTTGATTAATTCTATTTCTATTATACATATAAGAGGTGTGTTTATCATGATATCCAGCAGAAAACATGGAAACAAAACACAGGCAGAATCGGAGCCAGGACTTGAATGTACAGTGGGATTACCACTACTATTACTACTACTAATAATATTAATAATATTATTAATATTTGTTCCTGTCCTTCTTGTTATATATATTGTATTATTTTCATGCTAGATCTAATCGGCCCTAACTGTGCTGTCCTATTACTTCTATACATGATTGAAAAGAAAGTTTAATCTATCTATACGAAAGAAGAACCTGGCAACTTTACCTACAGTTTGTGCGTTGCTAAAAAATAGCTTCATTACTTAAAATTTTTTTTTTTTTTTTTAGAAGCTTTCTTATAAATGTGCTGGTTATATTCTGATAATATAAAGAATCGCAAAAATGAGGGATTATTGCAAAATAATATCCATAATGAAACATCCCCTTATTTTTGTGAGCAGTGTAATTTAATTTGAGTACAAAAGTAAAACCTACCTTTAGAACAGAATGTTTCTCATAGTCGACCTTTTTATGTACAAACACGGAGCCGTTTTTACTGTTAATGCTAAGCACACCAACGGGATCCTCATCAACACCTTTGCCTTTGAGAAGGAAGTGGACCAAATATTTCTTCTCCACGTTAATCTAAAACAAGCACACAGCGTAGACATTGCACCTGTGTGTTAAATACTATATACACTATTGCAGTGAGCAGAAAAAAAACATATCAGGTTCTACTTCTGTCAGAACTGGAAGCCGAGGCTCCAGTGGGCACAGGTTCACCAAAACTGGTGCTAGGCTAAAGAATAAGCTCCAGAAAACAAACCATGTGTAGTACCTTTAACCTTATTGCACAAGAATGATTATGCTTTAAATACCTGTGGGGTGTGTGATGGGATTCATAGATTGAGAAGAGGTGGTACAGTGCAGTGAATGCCTCATTCGATGTGCAAAAAGGGGCTTGTAAAGCAGGTGATTGGCAAAAAGGAGTGGCTGCATTTTGGGCGTACCAAAGGCCATAGCGTGAAGGAAGTTACAGGTGTATCAAAGAGCACAGTTATACAGCTATACCAGCAGTTGCTGGTGGGGAATTCTCCTTAGAATTGCGGCCAAAAGACGACATGGACTGACTATGTTTTTTCTGTAGGACTATCAGGAACAATGAGTAACACATCAAAGAAGTGAACGAACCTTAATGCCACCTACATCCAGAAACTTGCCCAGTCCAGGTATTAACGTTATTAGTACGTTTTATTCTGTTTTTTTGTCTGGTGAGGTCATTCGATATTGTTTATTATAGTATATGATCCATTTTAAATGCAATATTTGGCATAACCTTTTGTGCAAACTTTACTGCAGTAGTTCTCAGGGTGTAATGAATATCTCCACCATTACTGCGTTCATCTCATAACTTTAATTACCCCTCATTACAGGTGCAGTGACAGTTTTTCTGCAGTCAAAGCCTACAAATTTATATCTGTAATAAATGTGACACTCACTGTGCCAAGCAAGTAGGGGAACGGGCCAGGGTTCTCCTCTTCTATGCTGTACGAGTCGATAATCCATGCTCTCTTCTGACGGATTTTGCCGTGGGTTAAAAGCTCACTTGCACTTAAATCGCACACACACTGACAAAGAGAGAACACAATCCCTGTGAGAAAAGCCAGGAACAGAATGTGCACTGACATGAAGTGCTCAGTCTTTTACTAATACATTCACCATATTAGAACCCCATGTATCTACACTTATTGTCCAAAATATCAGCTTCTTATAAGAGCAACAATTACAGAACAATTTGTTTCTCTACATTGCGGACTACTTTCAGTCCAACAGTGACACTGGGGTGTTTAAAAGCTTTAGCAGCACTGCTATATCTGATCCACTCATACCAGCTTAACACACACTAACATACCGCCACCCCGTAAGTGTAACTGCTGGTCCTGTGGGGG
>JAUZSV010001167.1:0-12115 GCA_034780495.1 Parotocinclus cesarpintoi | reverse complement strand
AAACGCCGCTTCACCGATAGTTCCGTAATGGCGACCGGCGAGGACAGCCGAACGCTCCGAGGGGAAGGTAGGAACCCTAACACTCTCAGACAACAATAAACCTAACCATTGCTCATAGTCTCAGGTTTTGTGCTCTGGCCTTGCGCTCTGACCATACAGTGTTTTGCATCTTCACACACTGGCCATTCATACAAAAGATTCATGAATGGCAGCATTACCATCGATTCAAGCTTTGAGAAGCTCATGGCGCACACGTTTTAGCTGGGTCATAGAGGTGCTCATTCAATTCTGTGGTTCTTTTTTATACCTGTTAATGGACTTCCATTTGTAACCTTGCAAATATAATGTGTCCATGTTCTGAATATGCTGTCATTATATTTGAGACTGCTACCTTTAAATCTTTAACAGGTTTTGTGACAATTTGGGCTATTTAACCCCTTTGAAACTGTTCATAGCTTCACTAAATCCTTACACATCACAAATTGTTAGAGTACCTTTATAGCAGACGCACAGCAATTCAAAGACTCCCAAATTACTCTGCTGTCTAGATAAAACATCAGGGCAGTTTCTGATTAGATGTTTAAATCTGACAACCAGAATTTTACCATTCTTATCTACTTATATTTATGGACTATACATCATTTTGAATAGTAAACATCACAAGAATCAGCAAATATACATTTAATTCAGTTGAACTTAAAAGGTAATCAAGGTCATTTGGGACTGACCTCTGTTAGCCACCACTGGATACTGTTTTGTCTCATTCTACATTCTCATTCTTCTAGTATCTGCTTAATTGTGTAGTTACCCCTTGAATAAATAGCTGTTTTCCTTTTTGTAGGGGGTGAGGTCTTTTGTCTAGCTTTGTTGAGCTTCGTACTCTTGTGCTCTTTGTAAATGTTCTGACTTTCATGTTGTATGTTTGTTTGTTTATTTGATGTCGCTTTCACCATCAATGGCTGTTTAGCGACAGACACAAGGTTACATCAACATACAAGGTTGTATTGAGACTAGTCATACATATTCAGACTGGGCCAATTTAGAATAATCCCCCAATGTACTGCCCCCACATTGTATGTACCATGTCTGTATGTGTACAAGGGTTGCTGAGCATATGTACCTAGTCTCTGTTTTGCATCTGTTTTCATGCTGCACAAGGCATCAGTAATGGATAATAGACTCTGTGTTCCTAACCCATCAATAACTACATTTTCTCTTTTCTCTCAGAGCTGATGTTCCGGAGCCAATTCCGGAACCACACGCTCGGATGTTTTTCCGGCTCGGCGTCGCTCTGCTGGTCTCCATCAACAGAACCCAGTCCCACCAGTGTGCAGTAACTCCCTCCATCGGTTGGACATTAGGACACGATATGCCTCCAAGGACCTCCCACTAAGGACTCATTTTATAATCTAGTTGTTTTGTAATTTAGTGTATTTATTTTATTACTAATTTAAATTGTATTATTAATTTGTTATTTATTTAAATTAATTACTTAATTTTGATATAATTTAATATACTTTTAAGTATTTATTTAATTAACATCTAGGCCACCCATGGAGGATGGGTCACCTGTTGAGTCTTGGTCCTCCCAAGGTTTCTTTCTACTACTTTCAGGGAGTTTTTTCCTTTCCACTGTTGCCCTAAGCTTGCCCAACTTGGGATTGGCCTTTTAAGATGATAAGATTGTAAAGCTGCTTTGAGACAATGCTCCGTTGATAAAAGCGTTACAGAAATAAATTTGAATTGAAATGAAATGTTATTTGTTTGAGGTATGCTTCACAACACTTGAATGTTCATATACTAATCAAAACTGTTTGTGTGATATCTATGAAGTCATAAATCTGGGTGAATATCCTAATGGTGTGGTGATACGATTTGCCACTGGTCTGACTTTACCTGGCAGGACATTGACTTTGAGTGTGGGAGTTTAATGGATGGGGCAGTCAGTATGATTACAGGGTTTTATATCTAGGGACTGCTTACCTGGTGGAACGCTGTAACGAATGGAGTTGGGCTCGGGTTGAGGCGAGGCTTTGCTCGGCTCTCGGGGAGAGAGTCTGTAGGGGGAGCCTGGTCTGCCTGCACCTCCATGAGCTTCCTGTTCCATCAGTTTTATGTCATACGGCATGTAAGCGAACGGCTTACCTGAGGCAAACACAAAAACATGTCAAAACATAGCCTACTCAGCACCCAATTAAAAACCAGAAGATAAGCTTCTTACTCTAGTACACAAAGCATGGTTTATTTAACATAGGAAACAAAACTAATCCTGGATAAAACCTCTAGGAATTTTACAATAGTCAATGACATGGTCTACTAATGAAAACAGAACATCCATTATGACAAAGCCAGGAAAAAACTTTTAGCAAACTCCTAAAAAAAAAAGAGAAAAGTCTTGTGTGAATAAGAACTTCAGCTAACGAGCATTGCTATGGGAGAACATTTCACTATGCTTGCTCTCTTCCAACAGACAAGTTAAGCCTATCAGATCAGATCAGAACTTAAAATCTTCAGTCGTCATGAGAGCACAGCAAAAAATAAAGGAAAAAGTTCAATTAAAACAACTGTCATTATCTCCAGATTATCCTGCTTTTGTCAATCTACCAAAACAAAGCCGGTAGGTTGGGCCGCCACCACAGCATAAATGGTTATGAAAGGACACTTTGTTAGCGATGAACGTATCACGCAGGCAGGTTCCAACTTTCGAGCATGAAATTACATGTGCTTTTTCAGGTCTGCTATTACCAGGCTTTGATGTATTAAAAATACCTCATATTTACATTGACAGCATTTAGCAGACACCTTTATCCAGAGCGACTTACAACTGATACAGTCTTACAATCCAAGCAATTGTGGGTTAATGGCCTTGCTCAAGGACCCAACTGTGGCAGCTTGGCAGAGGCGGGATTTGAACCTTTGACCACCAAGTCCAGAGTCCAGTACCTTAACCACTAGGCTACCGCAGTCCCATCAACAGAGAGAGCATATTTAGAGAAAATATAATCATTTAAGTAAAACATAACAATATGTAGAATTACAAATGAGAGAGTATGCAGTGTTATGAAAAGTATAATAATAAAAATGATAGCCTATGAGGTACTATTGTAAATTAAAAAAAAATATGTATTACAATAACATAGAAAAGATGCATAAGTTTTGTTGGCATGGCATGCTCAGTCAATTGAAGGATGGAGCGAGATGGATCTACAGTGGCAGCCTGGCATAGCTGAGATTTAAACCCTCAACTTTCCTTTAGTTAGCTCAGAGACCTAACATCACACAGACCAGACATGTGCTAACAACTACAGATAATGTTTACATCAAACATTATAATCTCAGTGACTTTGATCATGGCATGATTGGTGGTGCCAGTTGGCTTGTTTGAGTATTACTTGAGTAATATTTTTGCTGCTCTCCCTGAATTTTCACACACTATAATCTCTCAGAATACTCATCACGGGGTTATAGAGGGAAAAAAAAACAATTGAGCAGCAGTTCAGTGGACTGAAATGTCTTCCTACTAAGAGAGAATGATCAGACTTCTTTGCGCTAACAGAAGGGCTCAATCACTATGTACAGTTTCTCTGAGCAGAAATGCATCTCGGAAAGCTCAGCATGACGAACCTTGAGGCAGATGGGCTACAACAGCAAAATGCCAAGCAAGGATCCGCTTCCATCAGCCAAGCCAATAAGCTGAGACTACAGTGGACACAGGGTCATTCAAATTGGACGGTTAAAGAATAGAAAAATATAAGCTGGTCTAAATTAATGGCTGGTAGGGTAAAAACTCATATATGATCATCAAATTATGATGCATATTAATCACGCCATATTAAGCACGTCTGTTCTGTGTTTAGTACAGAATCTACAAACTAAATTACTAACAGATCAGATTTCCAGAAGACAAAAAGGTTATATAGAAATATAATACATTTTGTAGGGGAGTCATTCTGTTGAATGGGTGTCATTGGCTGGTTGTAACTCTTAAAAATTGAATGTAATGTCCTATATTTTAAAACACTTAATCAAGCAGGACTTTATTTTGTTTTCAAAATGTTTCTACTGTTACTGTTGCTCAGTTTTTAGCACAAAATGAGCAAATGCAAAAAAATAAGAATGATATCACACGTCATACATACTAATTAAGCATTACGTCACTGAGCACATCCCAGTGATTTCCTAAAAAGTGTATTGGTACAATAAACAAATAACATAGTTAAATTAATTAATAACATAAATAAAAATAATGGCGGTAACAGGAAAGTAAGTTGAAACTTACCTGCGGAGTCATAGAAACAATATCATTACAATTTCAGGACAAAATAAGAGAGAACTTACTTTTTTTTTCCCATGGTCTTCAGAAAATTCACATGATACAGCTTTCTGCTGATGTTCCCCCAAACTTGGGGTTTGTTACCTAATTTTCAGCAGTGGGAATATCTTAGGTTAAAAATACTGAGTGACAACATGTGGTTATGACTAAATGTGTATGCTAAGGCTAATTATTGTGGATTTCTTCTGAAAAAAATAAGGCATAGATGGGAAATCATGGGATTATTTTTAATGCAGTGATAGCTCGGTTCTCGACCACTGGACCAGAACTTGTCAAATTCGATTCTCTTTGCATTTTGACTGGAAAAATGTCTTTTGGTTTGCTCTTGCTTACAACTTGCATGAGTCGAGCTAGTTCATGATTCACAAGTCAATACATAGTGAGACAGTGATTCTATAGTGATATAGCCATTGCTTAAATTTCTTTACAGCATTTATCAGATGCCATTATCCAGAGCGACTTACAACTCCGATACAGTTTTACAATTCAAGATATTGTGGGTTAAGGGCCTTGCTTCAGGACCCAACTGTGGCAGCTTGGCAGAGGTGGGATTTGAACCCTGGATCTTCTGGCCCCTAATCCAGTACCTTATCCACTGGGCCATAGCAGATAGCTCATTATAGCATAGCATTATAGCTCATAGCAGATCTGTGCTGTGTTAAAAATGGTTAGTATTGAAAGCCAAACCCGAAAGGAAAACAGTACACAGACTACAGTTGATTGAGCAGCTATGCTAGCACCCTGAGTTGACCAGTAGATTAAGTGTTTTGCTTTTATTTTCACTTTCAATTCATTACTCGCTAAGTTACTTAAAATTGTTTTCTCCAATCCTTCTACAAAGAATTAGTGTTAGGTACCAAGGTACCACTCTATTCACAGCCTTAGTTATTATTAGTATTTAAATTTCATACCTTAAATTTGAAATCACTGTTAAGGACACTTTGCTTCATAATAAAATGTTTTTACAGTTATATTAATTATGCATAAATATAAAGTCTTGGGGTTGGAAATGGCACCTATTTGGTAATAAACAGTCATACAATGTGATACAAGCTGACGTACAATAGCAGTAGCATTGAGGCATGCTCTGTGCTTTTATGGCAAACGAATACAATGTTGTGTTACATTTATTACCGAAACACCTCTATGTTGGCAAGCAACTCTCAAATTCAGTTAGCGTTGACTGCTGTCAGTTTGATTTTGCCAACAGCCAAGCAAAATGAATAGAGCCCTGACCTAGCAGTGTTTTATCTTAGCTTATGAGGTTTTTTGAGGACTTTTTTTTCTGATACCCAAGGTGACCTTTTTAAGTCCCAGTGCGACAGTCTTACTGTTCATGGATCAGGTGTTACAGGATATTGTTCTTACTGTTTAAAAAAATTCACCTTTGCAGTGTTTCCCCGAGCATTTGGCTCATGTGCTCAGTCTCTGTCTGCTCCCAATGACATCACCCCGAACATGAGCGCTCTGAAGCAGAACCAGAGAGAGGCTATTCAAATTAATTAACAAATGACCTCAAATTTAAAAAGGGAGTCACAGATCATACAATGAGCCATTTGTCAAATCGATGTTCTGCACTCTTGAATGTGTGTCTCCTCTATATTGCTCTGGAAGAATGTCCCGAATGCAAAAACAGGCCAGGGGGCACTGAGTTGGGGCTCTTATGCTTCTATATGAATTACATAGCATCTTTAAACCAGTCTTTGCACTGAACCCAATCTATTTTTGCCCAAAATGGAGTAGCAGTAAAGACATAGGCAATCCTTTTTCTTATCAGTGTCACGAGGAAACATGTTACTGGGCTGCTTTTGTGTGTGTGTGTGTGTGTGTGTGTGTGTGTGTGAAGGTAATAAACTGGATGAGAGCTACATTCAGTCTTCTGCCCTAATTTACCATGAGGGGTCTTTTGAAGACCGTGGCCTGCCTGGTTTGCATGGATCAATAACGCCTTTCTCGTTCAGAATGGCACCAGTCTCATTGTGACTACAGCTGCCTGATTGAACAGTGTATTTTTAATTTACTTTAAACTGCAAAATGGTCCATCCGGGGACTATTTGCATTAATTACTGTTGAATTGTCCTCTTTTATCATTATTTACATTGGAACTGGTTTATACTAAACTGGCAGTGGTGTTAGTAATTGACTGGCATGTGCCAATCTGGCAACCCTAAAAGTGTCTGCTATGCAGAGGGAGGGAGGATAAAATGTTACACGTGGCTCGAGACGAGGGGAAAGAAATGCGAGAGAGAGGAAAGGAGGATGAGTGCAAATGAGGAGAGAGCAAAAGGAAAAGGCGATCAAGCGAGATATGGAGGAAGAAAAGAACGGGAGGGAAAACGTGCCTGGAAGATTGAGAGAGAGAGAGAAAGAGGAGTGTGGAAAAGATTTATGCTAGTTGTATAATTTTGCACTACCCTTCCCCCATCCTCCAGCTCGCCGCGCGGTGGCCCACCCTTGTTTGGGGCTCCTGAATATCTCAACTCTCACCCTAGACACACAGGCACACACACGCTCACTCAGCCGTACCAGAGCCCACGATTAAGATTCTAGACGGATGCTACTGCAGCACTTCGCAAATGGAAGACTAGACATAATTTCCCTAAAATGCTGTTTTTTATCACCTATTTCCCCTCCATCAGCCTCACAGCTCACGATTGATAGCTGATGGCACCTCTGACAACTTAACTGGTTTATGGCCAGATTTATGGGTTATCGGCTCGGGGCTTTTTACAGCTAAAACTCTGTAAAAAATGCTTATTTCTCTGATAAGGAAAGGGAGGGTGAGAACCGTGTGATGGAGAGAAAAGAAGCCATGGGCTAAAGAAGGGAAAATGGCTCTGCATTGCAGCAGGAGAAGCTTGGCTAGTTTTCACAAGTGTACCATTTCCAAATTGGACACGTTTCTGGTTTAAATGGCTTTGGCACCGGCGGTGTTATTTGGCGCTTTTTAGTTTGGCCTGGAAACAACCATTTCAATCTGGCAACCTTGCACATGACAGGTCATTTTTATTCTCCTGTGACTCCCTTCCAATCAACTGGTCATTTAGTACATTCCCTTTATTGCAGACTGGACCTGGTCCAGTCAGCAGTGTAAGCACAAGCTGATGAAGAAGAAGAATATCATAAATGTAGCCCAGATAAACCCGTTACCGTTTGTTACCATTCACAACGCATTTTAATTGCCCATAAGAAATATGCAAATATAAACAAGTCAATAGTGACATTTAAAATAATAAAATAAACGCTGGTGACTAGAACTGTTTGAGACCATTTGGCTAATTTGGCTTGTTTTATTTTAAGTGCTAGGGTCATTCTGGGACAAATCAGGTAGTGACTACGAATTCAGTTTATAATCATGTTAACATTTTTTAATTGAGAAACATGGACGTTTGAGTGTTGGCATTGTTCTGTTTTCTAGAATTCTGCCAGACGGTGATATGAATGGATTAAATATTAGGCAGACAGCATGGGTATGAAGGAGGTTTCCTAAAAGTAATGTTATTTTACAATATTACTTGCACTGCATAGGTTCTGACCACAATCTTTATTAGAAATCCCCTTTTTATGAATTTTCTGACAAGCTATTACGATATTATGATTTATGCCCTTTCATATCATTACTATGTTATGTAATTTAGCTCCACATGACCTCAACTTCTGGCCAATCTCACAGGATTTATTTATTTATTTGGCTTCTATAACATCGCTTATCGGCATCAGTGGCCATCCAGCGACACGCACGCACAAGGCTAGATCCATACACAAGTTCATTCCAAGACCAGTCATACATACACAAGCCAATGACAATTTAGAGACACCAATTCAAGTAACACACATGTCTTTGGACTGTGGGAGGAAACCGGAGTACCCAGAGTAAACCCACGCAGGCATGGGGAGGACATGGTGGACCCAGGTCGCTCCACCCTGGGATTGAACCCAAGACCTTCTTGCTGTGAGGCAGCGGTGCTACCCACCAAACCATCGTGCTGCCATCTCACATGATGACCAATCTCACCAAAACCTGCTTAGAATTGTGCCCCATATCAGGCGTGTCCACCCCAGAACTGCAGACTATTGTTGTTCTTAGGATGCTGTTTATATGGACTTCAGCTCCTACGACAAGGGTTTTTTTCCACAGCACATAGCAACTGGTTATTGGTCCATGCATAGGGGCGCATGATTAAGCTCAACCTCCAGGATTAAATCTACATGTACACCAATAGCCATATAAACAACCGAGACAAATGGCCTGACAGTGAAGTCCACGTTAACACAGTGCGAATGCTAACCAAAAAAAGCCCTGGAATGTATGCAGTTCTTTGTGGGAGCTCCATGGGGATCATTTTCATTCAAAATTGGTCCCTAGTGTCACTGTTTGGTGTGAAAGTGGATAAAGTTCTGATATAAAGCTAATATATTATCCGGAGTCTGAATTACTTTGTGGAAGGACATTGATCCCTCCTAAAAGTTTAACTTTCCTCAGTGCACTCGGTGCAGCATGTGCTTTGAATGTTCACCTCACAGCTTCAGAGATCCCCAGTTCGTCATACTCTGCCTGTGTGGAATTTGCATGTTCTCCCTGTGTCTGTGTGGCTTTACTTCCGGTGCTGTGGCTTTCCTCTCACATCCCAAAGACATGCGATAGATTAATTGGTCACTCTTAATTGGCCCCAGTAACTGAAAAACACTATCATGTTTGGTACAGGCTATTTTTTACTAAATAAAATTCTAGTTGTAGTTTAAGCAAGTCTCTTTGTCATTTTTTTGCTTTTATTTATTGTTTGCCACACCCCAAAAGCCCCAACATAACCTGCTTGTCAGTTCAAATTCCTGTCCGGTTATAAGACTTGTTGTAGTTGTACTTGTTGTAAGACTTGTAATACGGTTGCTGCTCAAAAGACTCTTGACAGTTTATCCATCAAAGCTTCTCCTCCATTAACAGACCGGTCCACCACGTTTTTTGGCTAGCAACATGAACCCTCATCTGAAGCTCTGGAAAATAGATGTTCTGCAATATAACTGACCAATTTGAAGTCAGAGAAGGATGCATGTCAGCTACTGAAGGGGAACACAACCGGGGTAAAATAAAGGAAAGAAACAGATGTCAGGTAATATTTGCCGATTTATTTGACACCACAGGAATGTAGGCTTTGTACTCAGGAAGGAGAAGGACTTGGTGAAATGTGCTGCGTATAGCTGCTTCCCAATTCAGGTCTACCCAGTCTACAAAGGCGTGCCCTTCGAAGGCTACGAACAAGGCTGCGGGTACAGCAGATTTCCAGTTTGCATCGCAGCATGCAATGAACCTCGGGATATGATCCACCTCTTGTAAAGGCTAGTAAGGTGTAACACTGCTGTTTAATAATAAACACTGCCATAATAAGTTACTACTACCTGTACAGTAGACCTTTAGCATAATTAGTCATCGTTTTTTACTCTTTATGTGTGTGTGAGAGAAAAAGCTTCAGTTCCTGATACCCCAAAATACCTACTTCTCCTGATGCATTTGATTCACATGGACAAAACGTCCTACTCCAGAGCACACAGAGTGAGCTGGTCCCAGTGGTCCTAGTGCAGCCATCTCCCTCTCTCTCTAATCCAGCGTTACGGCTGCGGTTGGCATCACTCTTGACCTTGGTTAGAGTACTCAGCAAAGCTAGATGCATTTTTCTGTTCCCCTGTAAAACATATTGGAGCCACAAACAATAAATATGTCATATTTCCTTTTACCCCCTGACTGGGGTCCCTTCAGTTCCAGAAGGACTTGCTTTTAATTCTCTTCAACTACTGTAGACCTCTTATTCTACAAGATTGCTGATGCAAGGGTTGGAACTGCGCTACTACTGCCAACACCTCCATTTCGATTTAGTAAGTTTTGTTATTTATTTTATATATTGAACACTGTAACCAACCCAATATTTCGCTGACCCACACAGTCCACATAGGGCTTAATATGCTCCTCAGCATTGTTTGAGTTTAGATGTGCCAGAAACTTCCAAATCAGTGCCTTTATGAGTTTCTCCTCTCCTTGATAGATACATCTCTCACACTCAATCACTGCTGCTAACGTTAGTTAATCGTTTCTTTTTTAATTGTAAATCATAACTGGCACCAAGTGTGTATTTATGTGTTCTTTAGCAAATGAAATGGCACTGAAACACAAATAATCTAAAAAGATCTGTGTTCTCATCTCCAAGCCTAATTGCAAAAATGAGTTTTATGCATTGCCTGATTTATCTGTAAACATGGCCGACATGGAGCCCAGGCAGGAGTTTATGTGGCTGAAGTTTATGTGCTCAAACTTTATGTGTTGGTTGAGTGCTGCGTGTTTTATGTGTGTTTGGAACAAACATTTCTTCCTGAATTGGTGAAGTATTGTTTATGTCCTGCCAAAGTATTTCCTCCAGGGCTACAAAGAGCTGGTGTGTGTGTGTGTGTGTGTGTGTGTGTGTGTGTGTGTGTGTGTGTGTGTGTGTGTGTGTGTGTGTGTGTGTGTGTGTACGTATGCCAGTAGAAGCTTGTTTGTATTTTCTTAGTGCACTTCAAGGCTTTCTTAAATTCCATATATAAGCTCAGTTATTACATAAGTAGGTTGTTGTGTCCATAATGACTATGTTGACTAAGTGGAAAGTTGGTCTGAAGTCCCTTTGAAGTGTGCCAAAGAGACTATAAGAGGAACCAGGCTCATCTTCTTGTTGAAATTAGACAGTGAGATCGACTTTGTAAAGAATATCAGTAAGGAAATGTTCTGCATTCAATCATAAATATTAATTCTATGTATGGCTGTAGATAAAACATCTCCAGTTTGTTCCTATGCTGATATTTTATGCTCATTGTGGCAAAGCATTCCTAGTAACAGTTAATGGGAATGGCAATGAAATGGAGTTAGCATGCACCAGAAGTGCAAATAATTACAAAGTGCAAAAAGCATAACAGTGTGAGAATAATAAATAAAAGGAAATTGATTATATATAATATTTGGGATAACATATACAAAATATAGAGTTGTGCATTTGCAATGCAAAGTCTGAGAAGCATTGAGACCATTTTGCGGCCTTCTGCTAAAATAAAAAAAAAAAGGATTTCCCCTATCAATCTGCATTTAATGCCCTGTGATAAGAATCTGAAAAAGAATCTGAAATGTATAAATGTTATAAGAAAAGAAAATGTTTTTTTATCGATATAAGTGTTCAGTTCCTTTGCTATGACATTAGAAATTTAGCTCTGGGTTCCTCCTGTTTCTCTTGATCATCTCTGAGATGTTTCTACACTTTTATTGGAGTCCACCTGTGATAAATTTGCTTTATTGGACATGATTTGGAAAGGCAGGCCTGTCTTTATAAGGTCTCACAACAAACAGAACTCCTACTTCCTAGAACTGGCCACCACACCAAATGGAGTAATCGGCTGAGAAGGGCCTTGGTAAGAGAGGCGGCCAAGAACGGAATGGTCACTCTGGCTGAGCTCCAAAAATCCCATGTGCAGATGGGAGAAGCTTTCCGAAGGTCAACCATCAACCTGGACTTTATGGCAGTCTTTTTATCAGACCAGAGAATCTTATTTCTCACTGTGTTTTAGGTGCTTTTTGCAAACCCCAGACTTTAATGAGGCCAGGCTAACATCCACGTGTGTTTTATGTGTAAATTCATGGTATGTCATGTAGCTTTCCACATGTACTTTATGTTTGGTATAAATTGTGCTTATGTTTATTTGTGTGTGTGTGTGTGTGTGTGTGTGTGTGTGTGTGTGTGTGTGTGTGTGTGTGTGTGTGTGTGTGTGTGT
>JAUZSV010001166.1:32976-42997 GCA_034780495.1 Parotocinclus cesarpintoi | reverse complement strand
AATATGGCTCAGTTTTATACATTTTTAGGTTCTTCCTGGAGGAAACGAAGATCTCAGGTAGGATGCACATTCTTGGCCATTTCCCATTTTTATTCACCTCATCTGATACAAAAAAGGTGTAAGGCCAGACTGGTGCAGCTCAGACTGAGGAAAATGTGTGAATCGATTTGAATCTGATTATAAACTAGCCAGCGCTGTCTGTTCAACATTATTACATTTGCTTACGAAATATTTCCTAGCTTTTGAAGGAATCCTCCTGCAGGTACATATTAAGTATGAACAACAGTCGGGTTAACGTTTATTACCACACTGCTAAATTTCAGTAAATTCCTCCTGACAGACAGGGTGCTCCGGAATCCCAAACCACCAGGAATATATCAAGCAGCATGTTTAATGCGGAGGCACAACAGTGTATGAAAAGCTTTCCGTTAAGGAGATATATAAACTGCACTCAATGTAAGGACAAGGAGGGGAAAAACAAAACTGATTTGAGCTTTGGGGCGTTGGTTTTAATCAAAACAAGCAACAGCATGTTGTTCATGAAGCGCACCGCAGTCCCTCTCTATCCTCTCCTTGCTCACTCTCTATCACTATCGGCTGTGGGATTCTTGGTGCTTTGAACGGGAACGGGGTCTGAATAGTAATGTGGTCGGGCCTTTTTTGTAGCCAAAAGTCGATTTGGGCAGCATAATTGTCATTCAGCAAAAGACAATCCTCCAAAGTAGCCCTCTGCAGCTTCCTCCTTAAGCTTCTGTCTTTATCTGTCTTTTTCTGATCAGTATATGATAAAGACTTCGGGTATTCTGAACACATGTGCTGTCAAAAACCATTACAGCATAAATGTAATGAATTAAATGTAATGTAGACTACTATGCACTGCTATCCGTTATTGTAAAGAATGGCTACAGTACATAGCCAGTTACTTAGTGGGATGCAGTCCAAGATAACCTACAAATTTTGAGGCTAGAACAACCAATCTTGGTGTTCTGACATATCCTCACTCTCCAGCTTGCTGATTCTCTAGGGAGCAGGAAATTGGAAAGCAGGACCTGGACACAAACTCTGACAGATGTTCCTGTGGCCGGGAACCACAAGCATGTTCTCTCATAAACGGTAAAACTACTAGTGGATGGTTATTTAAAATATCAGTGCGTTGTTTTCTTTAGCTGCAGTTCCTCGTGAAAAAACTGCGAAATACGTATCAACATTTCATGCTTTCCTGATTTCTGTGTAGTGTAAAAATGCTGGACTTGGTCCAACTTCTCCAAATTTCCCACTCAAACTCATCTTGTTTCCCAGCCTGGTTTACAGTCATCTGTCATTTTGTAACCATATTCACTACTGTGTGGTACACCACACTATGGTAGTGATAAAGGCTGACTGGAAGCTAACAAATGACCAGAACCCCTTTATAAAACGAATGTAAAGACCAAACACTGAAAGACATTTCGGAATTGATCCAGTTCTTTTGGGTACATGGAGTAGCACTAAAAGTCTATATGTGGAGCAGCAGTTATCCCAGAACTTGGACCTGAATCATTTAGCACAAGAAATAGGGCATTTGAACCACTATAATAAATTTATGATGATGAAAAACTATTACAGGTAATGATAATTTTGTACATTTCTTACTACTTAGTTTAAAGTGGTCACATAATCCATACTGAGAGTGTGATGCAACAACTGTTTTGTATATCAGCTGGCATAACCAAAATGTTGTAAATATTAAACATATATAAATAAATATATATTTATGAAGATAGGACGTACAAATTATGAAAAGGATATCAGAGCAAAAAGCTATCAAAGGATGTTACCTGATTCACTGTGTTGTGTTCTGGGTTAGAAGAAAGACCACAAACATATTTTTTTTTTGTGTCAGTACATTTGGTGTGGTTAAATTTAAGTGACACACACACAGAATGACAACAAAATACCTTACCCATTTTGCTACCCTAACATATTTTGTCTTTGAAAATGGTTTACATGCACTGAACAACATTTTTGTGAATAAAAGTATTTATTGTTGTAGGTTGGACATGTTAGAGGAGGACAGTAAAAAGTATTTTAGTATTAGGAAATCTCTTAAGATTAGGTTTTTTTTATGACAATTTCTGTTTTTTAAATAGTGTAATAGTAAAATAAAGTTTATATTTTTCAGTACAAATGTGTCTTCTATCAATCTCCTTTATATATATATACACACACACACACACACACACACACACACACACACACACACACACACACACACACACACAGTGTATGCACCATTAGATTTAGTATGATGGTTACTATAATAACCATATATATAACATACTGTCAACCACTGGGCCCAAAAAATTCTAACTCTGCAATGCTACTTTCCACTGATCTTCATTCCAATCTTTGTGAACTTTATCATATCTTAGCCTTTGTTTTCTCAGCTGCTACCCTTCCAAAAACACCCTTCATAAAAGCTCTTTTTAATATTTTTTTACCACGCTGTTTATTAATACTGCATACAAATTCCCTCTATTTTCTTGTTGTCGAATAAAGAGACTGAAAAACAATTAAATATGGTGTTAAAGCAAATGGTATAACTAGTCTTATGGTGACTTTTGCACTTTTTGCACTTTCACATGCCTGTCATTTGTATCCTGTAATAAAATACAGCGAACGCGTTTCCTTTCAGCAAAAAACGCAGTGCAATTGCACAAGTCTATCACTTCCCCTAAACTCGAAGCTGCTGAAGAAAGCACACTAACAGACCACTCCACCCCAAATCCACAGAAACCGCACAGAGAGCCTATGCGCTGCCAAAACACAGCGTCAATCCTATATGTTTTTACAACACCCAATGTTTTGCTTCATTTAGTTAATGTTGGTAAAAATAAAGTAATAATTACAGGCCATATCCCCCCATTCTACTGGCAGGAGAGTGTGACCACAGGAGTTTGGATGCATGGGTGAAGGTTGTGTCTCGTTCAGGCTGGCAAAGGTTGGCCAGCCTGACGACCACACAACCATGCGAATCCAACAACCCTCACACACTACAGAGCAAAACTGCAAAACAAAAGATACAGATGAATGACTCTGAAAGAATCCATAAAGAACAGCAAGACAGATTCAATTTGTTTGGAGAAGAACTTTAAATGAATGAGTGAATAATAAACATAAAGTTAACCAATTAATTTTGTAACAGCAGAGCAAGAGGTCAGACCATATAAAGCACTAAGCAGCAATAAAATGAATGGGGACTGGAGTGATGGAGAGATGAAAAGCCGAGAAGATACGAGACTAATGACAGACATATCTTCGGTCTCTATAATTATTTTTTATATATTTTCATAAGTGTGCCAACTTTTAAATGTATTATTCAGCTAGCACAGGACTTACCCTTAAGTATATCCTAATATGTTATAACCCTATGCTTTAAGGGAAAAAGTGAACTGTGAGTAAGAATCAAAGCTGCACAAGCCAAAAATGGATTTTGAGGGCTTCAGCCTGAGAGGTCTGATGTGGACTCAGATATGCTTCTGCAAGACTGAAAGATCACGAATGCAGAACAATAAGCATGAGCGTAAGGAAAAGAGACCATGGGGATGGGTACAGGAATAAAGAAACAATATAAGGTGGCATTCCCAGGCGGTAGATATGAGGAAGGTGGTGGAGGGGTACTGTCATTGTGGGAGTGCTGAGGAGTCAGTGATAATTATCTCAATTAGTGACAAAGGCAGTGTAATAAATACCGACTTAGTGTCTGGGTCCCTGCTGTCCTCTCCCCGCACGGTTTGTGATGTAGCCAGGGACTGATGGACAATTCATTAAACCGACAAAATACCCCACCGTCCAGGCGTGACGCTGCGAGTTAGCCCCCTACTGGCCTAGTCCATTGTTCTAATTGTCTGGGTTTGAGTCGCTTTCTCGCCCTCTTCTCTTTACCCCCTTCTTCGTTTTCTCCTTTCACAAAAACCCAAGGAGTTAATGCCCCTACCTAACTCCGTAAGTAGGTGATCGGCAGGTTGGGGAAAAATGGAAAGAGTTTCTTAAAGGGAGGGGATGGGTTCTTGGTGGGATTAGGGTCCGAGGGTTGCCTGGGAGTGTAGAGACCATCCCTGATCGGAATGCCAGAGAGATGAGTCCAGAAGCTCGGATATGGGACAAAGCGAGAGTTAATTAGGTAAGATTGAAGGGGCTGGCGACAATGGGCCGCCACCCGAGTCGAGATGAAATTGCTTCCGCGGATTATTTGGGAGCAAGTGTGTGGGTTGCGGTGTTAGGGAGGGGAGAAGAGGGGGTTCACGTAGGCTGGGATTGATGGCTGCCCCATCCGCTTGGGGAGCAGGGGAGCAAGCGAGGCTGACCGGCTGTTCCCACAGTCTGCACTCCTGCAGCCACCTTTGACACGCAGGCCTGCCAGGCGGCAGGCAGGGAGGGAGGCTGGGAAAGAATGATGTGGTGAACAGGAGCACAAAAATTCAAGACCTAAATTTAAGAAAATATTAAAATGTATCATTTCTGTCTCACAGGAGAGACACAAATCAAGCGAGCAAGGATAAAGAGAGAAGGAAGCAGAAGAAAATGAACCACAGATTAAGACAGCAGAGAAGAATAAACAGACACCAAAGAGGTAATACCTGTATAAATATTTGAGGCAGTGAGATTTACTAATTACCCAGTCATTTAACTGCAAGCCAATTTCCCATGTTTTTTTAAGATATAAACCCCTAATTCAATATGTGCCCTAAAGGCATTCCAATTATTCAAGGCTAAGGAGCAACTTAACCAAAACAGCCAGCAGTGGTTTGATGCTAATTGAATAACTGCACAAATTAAGTCACGTCATATTTGCCATGGCTTATAAACCACATAGTGCTGGACTGAATACAACAGAGACCGAATGCTTTGAGTAGACTTCTCAAAGTAGACCACTTCTAGTCACGTACTTTCCACAGGAGACATCATAGGGAAGGAAGCAGGTATAGTAAAGCAGTCAGGTACAGCAGATCTTTTTATAACCATTAGATGATACGCTGTTCTCCAAAAAGCTGCATGGCCAGGGCTTATTAAATTTGCTATAAAACTTAACTGTTTTTCCCTCATGAAGCAATAGCTGAGGGGCTGCTGTATGGAATGAGCCAAGGAGGGTGTGTGGAATGTGACCACACTTTGTGCCACCACATTGAATAGCACATGTTGCGCAGTGGTTAGAAAGGGCCAGTCAGAAGTGTGGGGAACTCGGTTTTACCAAAGCTAGTGTTTCCTTCCATGGCCTGTGGGAAGAGAGAAGCCTGAATGAGCGATGCGCAAATCCTGCCGTTCTGTGGTTTCACTCTTCTGATGAGTAGGGTTTTGGTGGCACAGTGGACTCTGGTTTATGTTATGTATAATTTGTGAGGCAGTGATAATTGGGAGGTGTGGAAGTGCTGTGGTGCGTGGGTTGGGGAGTGCCCAGGCACAGCAGCTGGGCAATAGGCCGGGTCCGGGAGAGCTGAACCCTACAGACGGCCTGACCTTCTCAGCAGATGGTGGCTCCAAAGAAACTGCCACCTCACAGCACAATGATGGCTTTGCCCTTGTAACATCTCTATCATTCTCTCAAATCAGCCATGCAACAGAGGAACATGGAGTACCCATGGCAGACATGACAATGTGTACAGAAAGCATTTGATAATGACTAAAGTGCCACATCATAAATAATCACGTGCTGTTGTAAATTCATAAATCAAGACTGAAACTGTGACTCAGTATTTCTGAGAAGATGAGATATGTTTCTGGCAGATCAGTCTCATGACATGGTAACCACATAAAGATCATTAAAATGATCCAAATCACCATGTTTTTTAATCAAATCTACTGCTTCCAGCATTACTACACACACACTTTGTATATTTCCCTGTACTGAGAGAACATGGACAATCTGGTGATTCAATACATAATTGAAGTCATATCAGCATCACATGCTTCCTATGGAGTCACAGGGACATAAATCCCATAAATCCCCATGGCTTTGGGCAATTCCACCATTACTGAGGTGACACTTGAGCTTTGTCCTTTTGTACTTGTGAACTGATGCAGTTTGCATATGTTTTTTATGTTTATATGCGATCTTATAGGAATCATTCAAAGCAGTTTAGAAAGACACACACACGCACACGCACACACACACACACACACACACACACACACAAAATGGCAGGACTTACCTGAACGTATGTATTATTACAGCTGCTGATCAGACTTGCATAATGTTTAAAATTAATTAATGGCCATCCTAGGTTTTCTTTCAGCAACAGCACTCAAAGTCTCAGAAGGCTTAAGAAAATATACTCTAACTTGAATAAAACACACATTTTTATATTCTGTTTTTGATGTACTCCTATGTTAGGGTCACTATTTTATTGTGTCATCCAGTTTTTTAAGCTTCAGATTATGCTTACTGACAGAAACTCCCCTAGTCACAAACATAAAACATTTAATTGTAGTTTCCACAATGACTAGAAGTTACCTAAGACCAAAAGCAGTCCCAAATCAAGATGTTCTCTTAACCATGTTCCATAGCTAGTGTAAGGATGTAACAATCTTAAATTTCTACTTACTTTTTTAATGATGAAGACCCAGATCTTAGGAGATGTTTTACAGTCTTTTCTAGTGCTATGTATCCCTAAAATTTGTGAGGTCTTATAAGGTCCTCACCCAATAGTGTAGTGGCAGTATAGGTACAAGACTATTGACCATAAAATCCAGTTCCCAAGTCCCAGCAGTATCAATTACTTGGACTGTAGGTTGTGAGGATGTGTGATATGTATTGTCTACAGTACATTTTTATTGCTGTTTTAACAATGTTCAACACTGAGCTGACATTATCACATACTTCATGTATATCACTCACTTTGCAAAAAACAGTAAAATAAAAAAAAAAGTGTTCATGTATTCATTACCTCATGTAGTTAGGTAGGTTAGACCACTGCAGTGCATGAGTGCATGCAGTGTGCGAATTCTACCTAAAATTTGCACAAACAAATTGGAGACAAAAGACAACCATAACCAGTCTTGCAGTGCCATTAGATTTCATTGCTCACTCATCTTCACTCGCATAGAGCTTGTTTGTAAAATATACTGCTCAAAAGACAGAAATCGGTTGTTGTTAAAGATAGCTCAGCAAAGAACTTATTTCACCATCTGCATACTAACCACCACGTAGACTATTAATATTAGGAGAAACTTTACATTTAGCAGACACCCTTATCCAGAGCAACGTACAACTTATACAGTCTTACAATTCAAGAAATCATGGGTTAAGGGCCTTGCTTAAGGACCTAACTGTGGCAGCTTGGCAGAGGTGGGATTTGAAACCTGAACCATAAGGTCCAAAATCCAGTACCTTAACCGCTAAGCTACTGCAGGCATGACACACACATTGGAGGTATAATGGGGAAGTAACCTCTTCTGAGTCCTTAGTGATGGATTGTTGTTCCATTCTGCGTATGCATTCACCTGCATATTATGGGAGCTCCCGATTCCTCCCCCTATGCCACCAACCAGGATATGGCGAATATAAAACATCAAAATAAAACACAAAAACTTAGATAGTAGTTCTAAAGCCCATTGGTTAAAGGATAGACCCCCTAATATAAAGTAATAATGAGAGGTCATTAAGATTCTCTACAAGGTACAAGGACTGTTGATTAACAAATAAAACTTCTGTGCAAAGTCAACACAAACACATCTGGATCTATGTAAATAGACATTCACTCTGCCTCCCCTTTACAAACTTTAAATGTATAGTAACTCAGCCCTAGGATCATAATCACCCAGCTTATCACAGGGCGCAGATGTTTCCAATTAAAGGGCTAACAGACTTAAACTAGCAGGTGCATGGCATGGAGTAGTGGCTGTGTGGTTGCTTTGCTCTATCAAAGAACCAATCATTTTGTTTACTTAATCAAGCTAAAAGGATGAAGGAGTCCCAAGAGACCACAGTTCAAGCACAATCTCGATTCACTGCATTTGACACGATTCATACCACAAAGAATGGCTTGGACACATTTCATTGGTTTTAGTGAAGAATAAAAAATTGGTTACTCAAAACTCAGTTGTAATGGAAATGTTAAGCTTTAAATGTTATGTTGATTATTCATGTTCTATTCTGCTTTTCCAGGGTGACAGGGGTTCCAGTGTATACTCCTGAAGTACACAAGGCACAGGTGATAACACGCCCATGACTGATGAAACTTGGATGCTCCAAACCAGCAGCGATTCTAGTATCAGAGCTTTAGGGATGCTGATGAGACCAAAACAACTGTACATTTAAATAGAACTGGACATAAAGGAAAAACAGCAGACTTTTTGGGTCGAGGAAACACTGTGACAGAAAGACACCAACCAACCTGAGAAAACTTCCATTAATGCTGAGCCACAAAGCCATCACTTGGATCATACTACAGTAAGGCAAAGGCAAAGGGACCTGCTGTATTTTGGTGTCTATTATGTTTAAACAATAGAGACTCTATGGTGGTCCATTTCAGCTTATCAGAGACAAACATCCATCTGAAACAACACCAGCAACGACGCATACTTTATGACTACTTTCTATTTGTGCTAGGATTTCATTTAGGAGTGCTTGAGCACACCTAAAAAGGGTCTAGAAACATTTAGGCCACCACCAGTATCTCACATCAATATACTTTTATAGAATGCAGACTGTGGTAGCCTAGCAGTTAAGGTACTGGCCTGTGGACCAGAGGGTCCAGGGTTCAAATCCCACCTCTGCCAAGCTGCTACAGTTGGGCCCTTGAGCAAGACCCTTAACCCACCATTGCTTGGATTGTAAGATTGTATAACTTGTAAGTCGCTCTGGATAAGGGCGTCTGCTAAATGCTGTAAATATAAATAGTATGTATAAATAATTAGCTTTTTGTTTTACTGTGAATTGACTAGGAAGGCTAATACCATTCAATGATAACAAATGATAAGATCATAAGTCATATGCTATTCTTCATAAATTGATCTTGTGCAGTTTACAGCACAAAAAAAGGGTCAAGTTATTATTAGATGTGTTTTTACAGCATAGTCGGCACGTACTCAAGTGTGACAGACGAGCAGAGGAATGTTTATTTGCAGCAGTTTAGGAGCAGAGTGGCTTACAGGACCACTGACACATTACTCTGTCACCATTACACTCTCTGTATGTATAAGTCAGAGTGTTTCCTCTGCCACATTTTCCAGTACAGTGCTACCGCCTGACACATTAAGTGTTGAAACGACACTGACAACCCAATTACGCTCTTACACATTTTCTCCCAGATTAAGTGACAATCCCAGTGAGCTGTACCGCAGGGAAGAAGGTTTCTGCCACGACTGTTCACTACCTCTGCATGACTAATACATGAGTGAATAAAAAGTTGATTTTAAGCAACTTTCCACTTCTGAGCCATCTATGATCCATTCAGCATGTGAAATCCCGACCCGTACCATGATGCTGACTGTAGTGACACAGAGGACGGCTAACCACAGGAGTCTCTCAGCACTTCTTCGATACGCACTGACAATGGCTTGCATAGGCTACTTCTAATCTGCTGACAATCACAGAGATCCCTTGGTGTGTTCAAATTCTCACACTGTAACAGGTATCAGGGGCAACACTGTTCATTAACTGCCTGTCAGGAATGACTGATTTTGACTAATATACATTTTCTACATGTACTTTTTCACAAACACAATAATGTGATCCGTTGTTTATGGCGGGGGTTACGTTCTAGGACCACCCGCGACAAACAAAAACCCGCCAAGTGGGGACGCTATATTTATGTAAGTATTTATACAGTATTTTAGTCATAGAACTTGCAGAACGTTTGGGTAACATCGTAGGGCTTTAATGAATTCAGTCTATAATAAAACTTTCACAAACAGTGAACACAAAACCGCAGATAAAAACTTGTCATGCCGGCAAGTAGCGACTTAGGCGGCCGATGCTCTAGTGTTACTTCTCGTTTTTGGTGAGTATTCATCCGCTGAGTAAATACACTATTTACTGTAA
>JAUZSV010001166.1:5344-16778 GCA_034780495.1 Parotocinclus cesarpintoi | reverse complement strand
AAAAAAAAAAATTTTTAAAAAAAAAAAAAAAAAAAAAAAAAAAAGGTAAGCGTCTCAAGACTTTCTGAATGCATAAAGTAGAAGTGGAAATAATGTAGAAAGTAATTACATTATCAGAGAATCAGACAATTGGTAAGTGATATGTAATTAACTGTTTTTAAGTTTCTGCCCTGACACTGATTTACCTGACAACTATACCAAATTCCATATGGCTATCAACACTACTCGTATGTATACATTGCCTTTGAGTGCAACAGGTTGTGGTTGCGCAGACAGGCCTTAGACAGATTTCTGTGGAACATTTTAGCATTGCACTGAGTGGATTCTACTGGCCTATAGGTCAGGTGCTCAAACCTTTAGATTGTGAACCATATGTTAAACATTCCCCATGTATCCCTGCTGTCTCCCTGTAATAGGCAGGTAATGTTTAATCCTCCCACCACTTCTCTGCTGTTATTATTCCTGTTTTGGATAAATGACATAGCCAGTAATGGTTGTAGACTGGGCAGTGATCCAGAGAGGGGCCAAACTCCGATATATTATATACCAGCAGCTTTCACTAAGGTGTGCATTTCAAAACAGTCCTTCTCTGTTTTTATGGCATTTTACCCCTGCAGCTACATCAAAGCTTGAGGGCACACTGGAGAAGTTTTTTAAACCCTGGTCTGATCTTCGTAACCCTTCACAGAAGGCCAGGTTCAGCATCACCATTGTAAATCAAAAGCAGGGCAATTCCTAGTCAAGTGTCTGTCTTTCAGGAAGTGCAGACTAGTTTTCCAAAAGTAGGATGTGTGCGTACAAGTTATAGATATTCCATAAACATTTTCAAATAATTAATTTTTGTAAACATAGCATTATATGTGTGTGTGAAATGTTTGCTGGATGGGATTCTGTCCTGCATGAAAGTAGAAATAATACAGCTTTTTAGTATTGTGGTATTGTTAAAAGTAAATAAAATGAAGAATGTGACAGTATTTATCATTGCATGGAAGTGATCAATAGTAAGACTATTGCTTTCAACTGCAATATGGATTTAATAAACTGCCAATGTGACACAACACTTTATGAACACAGGATCTTTGAATAAGCCACCTTCACATGTCTGACATTTTTCATAATAGAAACATTAGAGGTAATTGTGAGGAAAAAATGGGATTGAAATGTCCCTAATCCACATACTGTACCTGTATATGCACAACGGTATTTTGTTCTCATTTTGTGCAGCACTTTTACTCTAAAACAATATGAGAACTGTGAAAAGTGTCAATATGAGAACGTAAACATGACCCAAGACTTAACCTAAACAGATGTTCATAAATTCAGTTACAAAAATTTGAATTGACAAGTAGCATGCTGTGTTTTCTTATGTTATGTTTTTTCCTCAGGGCATGACTAGTTGCCAACAACTATCAGTCATGCCTCCTTATGGTGAGCTGCCTAACAGCGGGTGTATTAAACCTGCATTGTGACGGGGGATTGCCTGTCATTTTATTCACTTACTACGATGCATTAAAGGAGGCTTCTCTAATGTTAGGTTACGTGCAGTACAGTAATTGTGCCTGTATTTTCCATTCAGCTATCCTGACGTGAGAAACTAAAGTGAAGGCAAGATTATTCAGACTTACAAGAAGTGACTGTTGTGTAATGTATCAGATTTAGCTCATTCAGACACTGTCTGTCATGTTCACCCACTGTCAATGTGAGTCAATATTCAGGCACAATATTGTCTACGAAAATGATACTGCTTGCATTTTTCACTGAACTTAAAATTAAGAGAGTGTACAACTTGAAGAGGGATGAAAGTCTTTTATTAATAAAACTTCCTCTTGGGCTTTTCTCTTTCGTCACCCACTGAGGTTTATGGACTGCATTAACAATTATTTTGCCATGATTTTGTCAGCCTTGGGTGGTTAACTAGACAATCTAGTCCTCTCAGCACAGCCATAGGAAGTGGGGCCAAAAGAATATTTCTGAGCCTGTGCCCAAGTAAGCAAAAACCCACTCAGGCCCTCACACCCATCTTTCTGACCCCAGAGTGCTTGAGTATAGACCTGTCTCTTACTGTCAATGCACAAAGTGTAGACAGCTATAACTCATTATAACTCTCTATTCCAGTCAAAGCTCTAATGGTTTATGGAACTTTTCCTGCATATGAATTTGCCAGCACACCTGGACTGGATTAAAAACATTAATGTAAGTCCTAAGGTTGGCCTTGCCTTGTATCATGTGTGCATTTGCTTGCTGGTGCATGGACACATCTAGACATGTGTACTTGTGTATACTTAAGACTTGAAGAATATTAGTATTTATGACTTTACTGCTAAAGGAAGTTATTTGGGTAAGAAGCAATACATACATGCACACATACAGGTGTTATTTCAGCTGGGCTTTATAGAACATTTTCTTTGGGCTCGTTGTGCTGTTCTGTTTGGCATCCAGCAATGTTGCCTGACCTCATGTCTGATAGAATAGATTTTTTTTTCTTTCTCGTGCATTATTTTGCTTAAAAGACTGAGACATTGTAGGATACAGTATAACTGTAACCTCAAAGTCCCTTCTTGTTGGCAAAATTTGTTATTAGTCCAGCACTTACCAAAAGTCTCTAGCTTAGGTTTTTTAGGGTTTATGTATTAAAAGTAAAATGCTTAATATGTACCAGGTACCAGCAAATATTTCCTTCAGGTCCTTGGTAGTGAAGGGTTTTTCCTAGACCAATCTATTAGAGAATTTGCATTGGTCTTTCAGATCTTGTCTGACTATAACATTTCCCTTAATGTTTCCCTTAATGTAATCAAATAGTGGAAACTGCAAGCAGACTGTTATAATATAGACATTTTATAACCTGTTCCTAATGATGAGTTGGTTATCTTTATTTTTAAGGCAGTAGTAGTGCAGCATGTAAGGTACTGGACAATGGACCAGAAGTGCCAGCATAGCCAACTTGCCCTTGGTCCACAATTATATACATTGTACATAAGACCATAGTAGCTTTTGTATTCTCTGAAAGCTTCTTAAAGTGAATAGCTCAAAGCCTTGAGTGGCTAGAAGTGTCACATAATTTATTACGGTCTGAACTTGCATATACTTGCCTAACAAGGCAATTTAGTGCCATTATTTATCTTACCTATGGAAACTGAAATTAAAATGTAACATATATACACCCCTAACATTAATGCATTAAAATGTCTGAGTTATCTCTATTCCATAAGGCACTAAAAGGACCCATGGTCTGGTTCTTATTAGTTCAGTTTTGTGACCCCAAGACATTTCCTCTGAGGTTAGCTGATAACAGATGAGGTCAATCTCTGGGTGTGTATGTCCATGTTTGCATACTAGTCTTAGCTTTCTGGTTCAGAAGGTCAGGGTTACATGTTTTTGATTAGTGCTAAAGGTTACATCACACCCATTGGCCACTCATTTAAATAGGCCATCTTAAGCAACCGGTTATTCTAAAACTGTTTATCAGTGTTTCTACCTTCAGATAGTAGATCAGTCTAGTCAGGTAAATAGTTAACAGACTTTTGCTCTCTGTGCCTGAATAAAAAAAACTGTTACTGCATTTCATGTGACCTTTATCAGTGCTCCCACATCCTCTGATATTTCTGAACCACGTTGTGTCTCAGAAGAGTGTTATGCATCTTTTTAACAAATGCATTTACATGGAAATTTACAGGTAATTTACAATGGAAACAATGTGTTTATCTACATTTAAATGCACCCAGAATTACAAATGCATCCTGAAGCACTGCACTATTTTCCGTAGTACCTGAGGGAGCTAGCACGGTAAATAAACTCACCGGCCATGTCATTAGATAGACCTGTTCAACTGCTCCTTGAAAATGTCTAATTAGCCGATCACATGACAAAAACTCAATGCATCTAGGCATGTAGAATGGGGGATGGGGGAATTTAAGTGGCGTGGAATAGGTGACTTGAAGCTGATGGGCTATTACAGCAGTAGACCACACTGGTTGCCACTCATGTCAGCTAAGAACGGATGACTAAGGCTACAATTCACACAGGCCCACCAAATTTGGACAACAGAAGATTGCAAAAACATTGCCTGTTATGATGAGTCTTGATTTCTGCTGTGACTGTCAGACAATAGGATCAGAATTTGGTGTAAACAATACGAAGGCATAGCTCCGCCATGCCTTGTATAAACGGTTCAGGCTGTTGTTGGTGGTGTAATAGTGTGGGGTACATTTTCTTGGCATGTTTTGGGATTTAAACTGAGAATAGTTTAAATACCACAGCCTACTTGTGTATTGTTGCTAACAATGTCCATGCCTTAATCACCACAGTGTATTGTCTTCTATGCACCATGTCACAAAGCTTAAATAATCTTAAACTACTTTCTTGAACATGATAGTGAATTTACTGTGCTCAACACAGTCACCAGCTCTCAATCCAGTATGTTGTTGAATGTATGCCACAAAGAAGTAAGGCAGTTCTGAAGAGTGTTTCAAAAATGAAGGAGTTGTTGAGTGTTAATGTCAATACAAAATAATATCTGGCTATAATGCAGAATCATTTTGTGTGTAAATCATTCACATCAAAAGTAGAAGCACCAGGTAAAGCACATCAACTGCTTGAAACTTAAATTGCACCAAATCTGCTGAACAATCAATAGGACTGCTACACCTCACCTCAGGTGTAACGGATCTCTCATGCGTGAAAGGGTGCAACAAGCTAAAATTGCTGTGTTAAGGCTGCACGTATGAAAGACACAAAGCTGGGACATAACTGGGAAAGGTAAACCAGTAATTACCCAGGTTTTGAGTGTGAAAGGGGCTCGTGAGACACTTCAACAGCTTTTCAAAGTGATATTTTGTGTGTCTTTGTGTGTGTATGTGTCTGAGCAGGTTAGAAAGCCCTGAGGGAAGGGGGGTGACAGGAGCAGGCTTGACAGGTTTCAGGCCTAATCTTGATGGAACATGGCCTCTGAGAAGTTTTATAAACACATTCTCAGTTAGTTGTTCCCACCTATACAGCTACCCAGCTCTAAGCCTCGGGTTTTATGCTGGATGCAAACTCCATTGTTGAGAGGGAAGTTTGTGACCGGAAACTTTCTGTATGTATATGTGTGCCTACAACTGAGCTTCTTATTATTAGTCATCTGGATTTAGTTAGGCCGTGGAGGTTTCAGGTTTCCTTCACCTGTTGATGTTAACTACATATTCCATTGTTCATTCAGATTTGCTCTACCGTTTCCTCAGTTCTACAAATGCACCAGCAGACATGAGTCATTTAAAACTAGTCATAATTTTGTTATCTGTCTTTCAGCTTTTCTGCTAGTGATAACACCTGATGTGGTGGACTACTTTGAGTAAGTAGGTCATTAAAGCATTGCCTTCCTTACAAGACAATCTCAGGCTCCTGTCGAGATACATGTGGCTATATGTTGTGTGCTCCTCATGTCTCTGTGCATGTGAGTGCATGTGTAAGAGACTCAGGGGATGATGGCAATTAGCCCTGTTTAGCTTTGGCATTTACACATGGTTTGTTCTGAAGATAAGCAGTTCATCACCCTACAGGGATGGTGTGTGACATGTTGAGGCCTGAGAGAGAGAGAGCTGTAGTACAGCTTCACTGCAGACAGGAAAAAACAGACATAGGTCAGAAATAAGTAGTGGATTAAAATAAGTTTAAGAAAACCAAAGAAATCTCAATTTAAAAAATATTGTCCTGCACTTTATAAGCTTTGATGTTTTTGTCTTGACTACCATTTCATACATGCACCACCGGAACGAGCCAGATGTAGCTGCAGGTTTTTACTAGATCAAGAAGAGTTGACCTATTACATTACAGCACTGGATTCGTGTATCACCAACACACACTTTCAACAAACACCTATGGTTACTTGTCAGTTGGTGTCTAGTAAAAGCATGCTAAACACAGTGGAGAATTTTCTGTGTCAGATATGGTAGCAAATGTCTGCATTTCTAATTTTTGGTGAGACAAACGCTTAAAAACTTTCCCCTACAGTGACTGAGATGTGATTTGTCCCCGTCCACTCTAATACTTACCCAGCAGACACACACACACACACACACAGTGACTTACGAGCAGAAGAGACTCAAGGTGTTGTCTTGACAACGTCTGGCATTTAATGTGGCTCTTCCCAGGTCGAATGAAGGTGTGATACAGGAAGAACATGAAAGTGAGAGGTGGTTTTGAGCTCTAGCGACTGTGCATGTGCATGTGTCAGTTTACCACTTTTGGCCCTCAAATGTCAAATCCAACATGAAAGCAAAGACAGTCTGACGTTTAACCCATAAGATTGACGTAATTTTTGTTTTTCATGTTTACTGTGCATTTTACTGTTTGTCTTATCCATGTTTGTCTGGAAATTCATTTTGACTTACATGCATGCAAGTCTGTAATACATACAGATGCACATTCACATATACAGTGGCACTGAAAACCTTATGAACCCTTCAGAATTTTTCATAGTGCTGCATGAATATGATTTAAAGGATCATCCGTTTTTCACAGAAGCCCTAAAAGTAAGCCAAGAGAACCCAATTAAATAAATTACATAGTTGCTTTTTTATTGAGAAAAATTATCCAATATTACATATTTGTGAGCTGCAAAAGTATGTGCACCATTGATTTGAGTATCTGGTGTGACCTCAAAACGGTCCCAACATGAAATATCCCATAATGAAATATCCCCTAATTTTAGTTAGCAGTGTACGGTATATGCCTTGCTCTTAGAGTCATCTTTGTTGATTGATGACTCCTGGGGAAAGTAACAATGGAGTTTGTCCATTTGTACACAATGTCTAAGTGTGAAATATTAGTGCTCAAAGTCTTTAGAAAAACGTAACATTGTCCAGCCTGATGAACATCACCGACTCTTTTTATAAGGTCCTCAAAATCTCCTTTGTTCACACCAAAAGAATCTGTTAAGAAGATCAGACTAATAACTCCCTGCTCTTTAAATACAACATGGCACCCACACTCACCTGATTATCATTCAATTTATCATGTCAATTGTAACAACTAATTTCTTATTCAAGTAATTGCTAGTCTTTTGGGTTTACATACTATTGTTTATGTGAACCTAAATATATGAAATCTTACAGAATTTTTCTCTATAAATAAATGACCTAATATACAGTAATATTCTTGCCCATGAACTAGGTTCTTATCTCATATTAGGACCTTCGTGAAAATTTAAAAAAATAGAACATTCTGAAAATTTAGTGCATTGAAATGTACATATTGATTTAGATTTGCTCAAGGACACCAAAGTGAGAGGTTGACCATCTGTAGCATAACTCGAAACCACACACCATAAAAGCAAGAGATTAAAAAAGTGACAGAATGAAACAGTGCAGCCATCAAGCTTGGAGTCTTTTAAAAGTTCTCAGATTGTATCACTGAATACAAAAAGCAGAGCAGCAATTTCTCAGAGCAGACATAAGCTGCCACTCTGCAAACCACAGAAAAATGTGTGATGGGGAAACTGCCAGAAAGCTTACATCATTATGAATGACAGAGAAAAAGTGTTTTGATGGCTATGAGCCATTTTTTTTGCCTAATTATCAGTCATAGCATATTTGGTTTATTTTATAGACCTATTATTGAAGTTTAATGCCTTAGCAGAACAAATTGAAGCTAAAGATTACAAATGTAAATGACAAGGCAAATTCAAGAAATTGCACTAAATCAGAAATGTTAAAATACAATTTTACATGTGAACTTATATTGAAATAAAGAATATAGTGTGAAGTGAGATGGCCAAGGGCAGTAACTAACCAGAAGATGTATACAAACAAAAAGAGCCTGATAACTGCCAAAGATTTTTGGGGGTGGCATGAACCATCGATCAGTTTTTAAAACTTTCCTCTGGCATGGCGTGTTTGCGTAAACACGTGTGCATCCACATGCATGAATGGAATTAGTATATTCATTTGTGTACCTTCTTTCTCAAACAGAACTAGTGTTGACTGATAGAGGAATTACAAAGTCTACCAACTGTAGGAGCATTGCACAACCCAGATACATAACAGAAAATTATTCCCTATTTGCACAGAGCAAACTGTAGCATGTGCCTGGAGATGCATACAGTAATTAGCACAACTGTTTTCTCAACATCTAAGTTCCATTGTGCAGGTGATGGAAACCTGTGCACATAATGTGGGAGTGTGCATGGCAGGTAATACTATATAAGGGAACACGTGTGCACACAGCCACATGCACCCTCCACCTTCAGAGAGTAAACCACATCCTGTAGAACTTTGTAATGTGTGCAAAGCAGTGTGACTTATGCATACACTTACCATGCACTTCATAAACAGGAAACAGATCTTTGTTTCATATCACACATTGGGCAAGTGCTCCAAGCAAAAAAAATAAAAAAAATAGTCCGGAAAGTATGGTGGTTGATCGCTAACTCTTTCACTGCTGCTCACCTGAGAGTCATACGTAGTATGTGTATGTCAAATGATCATAGGTCAAGGTCAAATGTATATCAATAAAACGATACACAAATTAAACTTGCATTTGTGATTTGTTTAAAAAAAAAAAAATATTGAATTGCAGCTATACAGTTGTCACTTCATCCACTTAAATCTAGTTCAAATCAGCAGTTACATAAACTTAATAATGCACACATTTTAGAACAAAAGGCGGCTAATAGCACATTATTGTAACTACTCTTGTGATTTCAGTATCATTTTGGTTCAGACTGTTCTGGAAAAGTTCAATGAGCTCCCATTCCCTATAAACGATTGGAGGTTCAGGGTATTCCAGAGACATTGATTTAGCACCAGTCACTCTGTGTATTTGGCCAAGCTCAGTCCAAGTTTGATTTGGGTAAGGTCAATATCCACCAACATATCCACTCCAGACTACCAATGATAATGCTTCTTAAACAAACTCCCTCATTCCTATACCCACGTAAAAGCCCCACCAATAGCATTATGCTGTACATTTACATTTCTTGCCCAGTTATTGCAGCAATGCTTGGGGAATCCACTATCATGATAACAGACTCTTTGAAAAGTAAAGAGGAAAAAGGGATATGACTAAGTACACCAATACTCCACACGACATTTTCTGAAAAATATTCGGTTTATTGGTTTTAACTGCAATCATTCATTACAAAAAAAAAGCAAATCAAATTTATATAAACTCACAAAAATTACTGTAGTGAACAGCAAAAGCTGTTTAAAATACATTCAACAGTTTAGGCTAGATACTTTGTGTGTCTATCCTGTTAACCAATCTTCAATTCCAACAACTGAGGACAACAAGGCATTACTACTCAAAACACAGCTTCTGTATCATAATTCAAGGCAGGGAGCATAAGCTCAATGGAATGTATAAAAAAGAGGCACTTTATATTTGGGCTGGAAAAAGTGTTTAAAAAAAATCAATTGGAAACAAACAAAAAAAAGACACCTATTCTTCAACCCATTTGGTCACAGTTATTGCCTGCAATTCATCTAATTTACACATGTAACTGGAGGAACTGCTTTTAACACTGAAGTTTAGTAACCTGCATTGAGATCACACCACAATCATCTCTGAACACAACGCAACATTAAAATGCACTTCAGGGTGGAACTTAAAATGCAAGCAGATGCTTTGAGGCCACTAAAGTCCCTCTTGAATTCAACCAACTACTATCTAGTAACATTACTCTGCTTAATATGCCCCAGAATATCTAGTGCTCACAATATACAGTTCAATATTTCTGGTATCTTCCAATACCACCACAGGCAGTAAGGGTAAAATGCTACATGTGAGGACTAAACGTGCCTGGACTAAAAAGGGTGAAAAAACAAAAAAACAAAAACCACCTGAAAACTAGAGAAATAAGAGGAATTTATGCATGTCATACTCTAAATCTCAATATATTCAGACACATTGGACCTAACATTTTAGCAGTCCAATATTTATTTATTTTTTATTTTTTTTGGGGGGGGGGGTTGGGGCTGGGACTAGAAAAAAATTTGCAATAAATAATCAAAACGCTGAGGATCTTTTTTTGCTGTTGCTTTAAATTAAGTTTCATTTTTTTTTATCAAAGTGTAGTTGCAAACAAGTCATTGTAGTACAATATATTAAACTGTGAAAAAAAAAGGTTGACATGTCTTCACAATCTTAAGATTAATACAGAAGATCATAATTTAACATAAAAGAAAATATATTCTATCGTTTCATTAAGATAAATACAAACAAAATTAACAAAAAATGCATATGATCACCAATAAATATGTTTGATAAGTTAAATAAGCAGTGACAAGCAAAACCTTCTGTCTTGAAAGTTTTCTTTTCCAAACAATAATATAACGATAACAAACAATGACAAGAAGTCAAACAAAAGAGGAGGTGGAAAGATATGATGAAATTACCAAGTGCTCCTCTAAGCAGCTTCAACAGAAAAGCAAGTTAGCTTGGAGATCTAAAGTGAAGTTGCAGAAGTTCAGCTGCACTTTGGGAATGCATGACTTCCCCTGTGCTGATTGGATAGTGGGTAGAAAGTCCATTTTCAGGGTTTATTAACCACAAAGGCAATTATTTCCCAACAAAACACAAAGTGACCAGCCACAATGGGGAAAACTGAAGCAGGGGAAATGAAACTGTTCATTTGTGAGTGAAGGCATCCAATATCAGGGATTTGTGCTAGAATTAGGACCGAGCAGGAGCACATGATAAAAACAAGATGTGCCAAATGTACTCTAGAACTCCCAGTTTCAACATCATAAATAGCCCCTTGTACAGACCTACACATGGTCTGCCATGTAACTGAAGGGCAGAGAAAATGCTCAGATCAAAAGCTACTATACCAGGCCTCAAGAAAATGAAAAGTGACAGTAGTCCTTTCACCTCAACACTTAAACCCCAGGCACTTTTTTGTTGTTCTTAATGGTTACTCGTCTGCACCATACCAATTTGAATGATTTGAGAATGACTTTACAAAGCCCACAGAGCTATATTAAGTGTCTTTAAGTGGTACTATATCGGGGCAGTGGGGGGCATCCTCAGCGCAGAACTATTCCCTGAACGTGCTGTCTGTGGTTCTGCTATGCACTACTGAAGCAGTAGTACCCGACAAGTCCCTTAACGTTCACCAATTGACTTCCTGCTTTAGCTGTTTGGCACAGTCACATGTCATGGCAGGGCATCTGAGATGAGGCCAAGGCAGCAAAACAGGCTTTTTGCCAAAAAGTGAGAGGACTTCTTGCTTGCTGTGGTTAAATGACAATTCTAAAGAGTTCCCTTAACTGACTGCATTTTTAAAGCCTAAGTGATATAACGAGAGACGTTTGAGGCCCCTACAGAGCTAAAGAGCAAGCAGCAGGTACAGGGAGGTTTCATTGGCCTACCCGCCACTGTTGATTTGCAATCAAGGTACGGGATATTATGCACCTTAGTCATCCGAGATGGACAGCCTGCTGAAGATTGGCAGTCGGCG
>JAUZSV010001164.1:0-12103 GCA_034780495.1 Parotocinclus cesarpintoi | reverse complement strand
ACATTTAATATGTTACATAGCACGTCCCGTCTTGTAACATAGGGCATGTTTGTTTAATCGGACCAGCCAGTTATTAGAACCAAAACGATAGCGTCCCGATGTGGTCCCATTAACCGGAATCGACTGTACTTGCAGGTACAAGTGAAATTCTTCTTTACGGAAATCGGCCGATAATGATCGGTAACCGATCGAACACCACTAGTTAAAACCAAAGTACCTGTATATGGTCTAAACATAGTATTTTAACATTGCCAACACAGCAGTCAAGTGACTACTTTGTGCCTCACGGGCTCAGCATTAATGGAAACTTGTCAGGTGTTTTTACATCTTGCGTGTGGAAAAGATTTCCAAAAAAATCTGTTAAAAGTGGGAGGGGGGGGTCTCACTGGGTGCTCAGCACCTCTAAAGCTTTGGTCGTAGGATCACCACTGGCCAGGACCCAAGGTTTTTTTAGCAGGAATGTCAATGTTACTCGCTTCAACTGGCAGTGATATTAATGCTATGATGTGTTTGTGTTTGTCTTTTCAGGATCAGAGGAAGAGTCTGGTGTTTAAGAACTCTCTTCATCCCAAAACTCACGCTGCTACACAAGAGCCGAAATGGACATACATATCGGCCATCTCTTCCTCTCTATCTTTATCTCTCACTCATCACCCGTCCACAGGCTTCTGAATAATTCCACATCTCAAGACAGGCTTAATTTCCCAGCATCCCCCATGTCCCACATTTGTTTTGGATCTAACCTGTCACTGAGGGGTTTTTTCTATTTCAGCTGACCATGAGTCACTTGAGACAGTCATGGTTAATGGTACTACACAGTATGTGGTGTATGCTCTTATTACAGGTTCAGTCAACTGGGGGATGTTGGTAAGGTTTTCACAATTTGTGCTGCATTGTTATGTCTTTTACTTCATACGGTCGTCATTCAAAAATAAGGTCCTCGGTTGCATCCAGGCGTCACCACAGGCCCTTCTGTCTGAGGCAGGCCCCTATTTTTATAATGCCGTTTTCAGAAAACCCCCCATTTCAGGTATTTAGAACGAGAGTATTTGAATTTGGTGATGATGCGAAGCAGAGAAAAGCCTTGTTTGGTTCAGTACATGTATTGCATGTAAAGAAATAATGTTCACCCCCCCCCCCCATAAAACTTCATGTCCTGCCCGCTAGCACCTTGAACTTTTCATTCAAAGCAGCTTGTCCTCATCAGATCTTATCTGTGCTTAACGCATCGCGGTTAGGATGTCGTCCTGAGCCATGATGTCATATAGTGGTTTGTGCACAGATAAGTGTCTGTATCTCTCCCTCTCACTCATTGCCCCCCTGCCTCTGTCCAGCCTACCTCAGATAACCAATCAAAAATGTCCTGTTCACGAGATGGTACTCCAGAAAAAAAGCTTGCCGTGCACCACTGTTTATTTCAGATAAGTTAACAGATATGGTGTTTTGCATAATCTGTCCTTGGAAAAGGATCTCCTGTTCGGAGGTCATTAGGGTTTTTGTGCTCGTTAATTCGAGAAAAGGCAGCTGTCAATTGTGCCACGATGTTTCGTTTGTATCTGTGTTTCTTTTACGTTCTTGTTTATTTTGTCTTGTTTGTTTGTTTCAACGGTTTAAACGAAAACTGACTGAAAACGTGAGGGGTGGCAAAGATTTCCCGAGCTACTTTTGGTCATTTGTCACTGCCGAGGAAGCATTACTTGCTTTATGCATTATGTATCCATGAGTGCTTGCTTTTACCTTGGACACATGAAACAGATGATTTTGGATCAGTTCAGCCTGCAAGCTTGCCAAAGTGTCTCATCCCTCACCGTGAGATCTCTGCATTACTTCTGATGTTGTTTGCCTTACAATGCTGCATTCAGTGATCTCTTTTAGAAAGTTACTACACCTTACCCATGCCCAATACATTATAACGGGTAATATATTGGAAATATACTGCTTACAAACATATTTCATAATGAAATATCCCCAATTTTTGTGAGCAGTGTACATTGCTGGTATTCTATTTAGAATAGATGAACGCTGTTGCAATAGTTACATGTTCTTTATATGGGAGCCAACCTGCAGGAAAGATGACGGCTACTAAAAATAGAAAAAATTCCAATGACGTGGATTCTGTGCCATTTCAATATCATACAAATTACATGTTCTAATTTGGCTGTTTCAATAGCCTATGCTGTTTTGGACCTGCAAGGCTATAGTACCACATTTTGGTGATTACTTGCTCCTCAAACGCCACCTAGAACAGATTTAACTGATGATTTGAATGAAAGGAAACGAGTTTAAACTCACCAATCCGTGCTAGACGTCAGTTGTTCTGGAGCAGCGCTATGAACCCCTGATTTAAAGAATGCTACAACACACATGCTCAAGCCTTAAATGCAAAAAGTGTTAAACATAGTTAAAATGTGAAAAGGTTTTCTTTGGTTTTAAGAAGAAACTAATTGAACCACTATCAATCCAATCCTACTCATTTCAACCGGCAGTGCTAAAAAAAAAACAGTGCCTTATTCAAAGCAGAGCATATGATGCAAAAGTTGTGATGTCATAACCGTCTATTTAAATGGTGTCAATAAATATTTGCTTTCAACTTTAATGACCACAGACTTGCCTTTCGAACGACCTGCTTTCCACTTCTGATTTGCCTTAAATGTTAATAGAGATCTTGTCTTACACAAGCAGCGCTTTGGAATAAAATGTACAAGTGGAATTCAAAGCTAAATGAGTTAAGCAATAATGTGGCTACAACACCGGGAAATGTCGCTGAAATAACAAAATGTCATTGAACGTCAAGGGTGATTTGATCTCCTTGGGGTTTTTTGTGTGTGTTTTTTTTTATTGTTTATTTGCTCTCGTTTTTGATGGCGAATGAGCTGGAACTGCCTTTTGAATAGAGCAAATTCCCACCTGAAATCCACAGGGAAATGCCAGTATATTTTCATTATTTTGTGTAAAAAAATGGAGAAAGACAAAAACATTAATGAGATAATGTGTTGTATTTTATATATAATAGACATTTTTATATATAATAAAAAAAAATCAATATGGTAATGTCACTAATATATTTATTTACTAATATATTTATCCAGTTTTGTCCAGGTTTGGAAAAATGAAAAAGTGTTTTTCTTTTCCCATTTTTTGGAATTTTATCTTTTTGAAACTTACGACTGCCATCATAGATGTATCAGCCTAGCATCATTCCAATTATATGCAAATAAATTATTTTGAAATAAAAAAAGATGCAGCATGTGCTATTAATAATTTGTTTTTGCAGGTTTGGAATGGTGTAAGAAGAATAATGCAACAATAATGAACAACATCTAAAGTTATCGCTTTACATTTTAATCTGTAGTTGCCTTGGATTCTATTTGTTTTTTTATTTTATACTGTACACTATAAGTTCAGAGGATATGGGGATGTTGGGTGATGCAGCTGTGGAACCCTGTCATTTACTTGCACTCTGTCCAAGGCGTACTTACTCATAGAATTGGCTGTAACAAAGTCTGCTTTGGTACTTTGATAACATCAGAGATCATTTTGTAACAGTTGGAAATTGGGGACTGATTTATTTCAGCATTATATACTATTTTCAGCAGGTCAAAAGTCTGTTAATCTATTCCATAATGAATTACTGCTCGGGGGACAGTGGTAGCCCAGCGCTTAAGGTACTTGACTATGGAGCTAAAATCGCACCTCTGCCAAGCTGCCACTGTTTGGTCCATGAGCAAGACTCCGAACTCACAATTGCTTAAAATGTAACAGTTGGCATTTGCTGATATAGATTATGCGGTTCTAAATGCCAAAGGTTTTTTGCTACTACATGCTACTACATTCATGAATCTAATGAAGTGTGAATTCAGTGTATGTGGTATCATATAAGCTTAACAGACATAATATTAGTCACTTATAACTGAAATAATATAACAGCTACAATTCGGCATGGACTGGACAAGTTTCTGGACATTTCTAGAAGTTTCAGCAGTGGCAAGTACACCGACAGATTTTCAAGAGAATTCACATCTGGGGATTTTACAGTCCGGTCCAGATGCCAGTCATCTTGGAATACATGGATAAGAATGTTAGTCACATTCTTCAGTAAGTCATGTCAATCAAAGAACCAATAAAACTCCCACAGAACATCACAGAACCTTCCTCAGCTACAGCGCTTACTAATTGAAGGTGTTTGAGGTCTTTGACGAACACATCATCTAGGATCAGTCACATACAGGGAGAAACATGATTTCCAGTCATGAGTCCAGTTTTGTCTGTTTTCCCCACTGTAGCCAGGAATTGATTGAGAAGGACCTACGCTGACTTCTCAATGTCTGTCTAGAAGTGAAGCGACACTTATTTACAAGCCATAAAACATGCTAGTGGTCCATCTGCCTCCGTCAGTTTCATCTTTTGGCCACAATTCTGATTAGAATTTCTTGTGGACTGATTTTTGCCACTGCTGCTAGATCTGTAGGACCGTACACTTCGATACACCTGCAAATCCAGCTACTTCCTTCACAGCGTGGCCTTCAGCATACCCAAATACAATCACTCCTTTGTACCAATCATTAACATCTGCTTTGCAACTCATTTTGATGACCCCACATTAAGTGAGACACTGTCTATTCAGTTTATGTATGCTGTCATACAACCCAAAGGTACAGTATTAATAGCCCAGTCATCGTTGTGCAACACCATCTGCAGGAGTCTGAAGTTACTACTACCTTAAACATGCAATGACTAATATTTTGTCCGGGGAGTTCATGAGTTAGTGAAACAAACATCTTTAGGTGTATGTTAACATTTAGCCGGAGCTGTATACAGAATGATCACATTATTTCGAGCACAAGTAACAGAAACAACACGTAGTAATTAATGTTACTTGTGAATTCCAGCTGCACATCGTTAGGAGTCTTAAACCTTACAGAAACAAGAATGCTACAAGGCTACATGACTTTTTTTTTTTTTTTACAAAATAGCATGTATGTGCAATAGCAATTGTAATATTCTGACATCATATGGTTTGGGACACAGTACTTAGCTGTTTTATTAATGAGTACAGAAGTGGGGATATGACAGTGTTTGCTTATAATTGCTTTGTGGTTTGAATTTAATTGTGTATCGAAAATGAGCCTTGGAAGCTTAGCTTTCTATTAAGTCTTCTGAATTGACAGGTAACTGCATAGACAGGAAAGCAGAGACGCCTCTTTGTCCTGATTGGTTGGATGTTTTTGCGCCTGAGGCAGCACTAAGGCCTCCAAGCATATTTTAATTGACAACAGACAAAATGTGGGGGAATTTCACTTTTTCATGAAATATTACATATCAGACCACCCATATGTAGACTGTAAAAAAAATTGGGCTAATGGAAGTTTGTGGGAAATGGTATTACCCAGCTGGAACATCAAAGTGCTGTATTTCTCAGGAGATGAGACTGGTCTGGCTGGACCTTTGAGTGTAGATAACCCTTCTATGTTTTCCTCTGACTGTGATTTAACCTTGGCCATGGACTCTCTGTGGTTATTGAAACTGGCCCCAGTTACAAATTTGCAGCATGAAATCCCATGTTGCATAACGTCTGCCATTTAAAGCTAATGCAATTATTACTAATTAATCAAATTAACAATATTTATCCAATAGAAGCATGCAGACTATTTTCGAATGTTGCCATTTGATTAAACAAATTAGCAAATGATGTGAATTGAATATAAAAACTGATTAGCACAGTTTGTTTAACCCATATTAATAGATTTAATAAGCCTTAGTTCTACAGCACTTCTCATAGATGGATGTAGCTCAAAGTGCTTTTCAGTATTCAGTTAAATAAAATTCAGTCGTAAAAAAAATTAATTACACAATCCAGAAATCAACAAGAAATAGGGAGCTACACTGCTTACATAAATTAGTGGATATTTCATTAATGGGATATTTCATTTTGAAGTATCCCCTATTTTTGTCAGCAATTCTTAGTATAAACTAGTATAAACATTTAAAAGGAACATAAACCAAAATACAAAGGACAGAAGAAAGGAAGGAAGAAAATTAAAATTAACGCAATAATATAGTTATTTGGAAAAATAATTAAAAGAATGAACAGTTTAAAAATAACATTTATTTTTTTTATCAATTAAAAAACGGTATTTAGGAAAATAATAATGAAATCCAAAATGATATTACCAATTATAGGTATACATATATATAAAAAAAATTGATGTTTTAAGTTGTCATTGAAGAACATCCACTGACCTTACAAATACAAAAAATGCTATTTAAATTTAGATCTTATCAACTCTACTTGCCTTCGACACGTTTCAAAAAAAGTTGATGTTGGGGTTACAGCACCTCACCTGTTAACAACACTTTAATTACACTGCTCACAAAAATATTTTATTTACCCTGTTTTATTAACCCTAATATTTGGGAGCAGTACATTTAGGACATGATTAAGTTAATTGGTGCAGTTTTATAAGCTAAACTCTTGTTCATATGTGCTTCGTATAAGACTACAGCTACTCCATTACTACTACAACTACTACACAGGTCTCCATTGCCATATTGTTATAGTGACCATTTGCACTTCATAATGCACCAAATGTGTTAAAAAGGAGATGGATCTTGGCTCATGTTTTAAAACCGATATTCTCAAGAAGTCTCAATTAAGTTACTGTTTCAGCACAGCAGATGGAACTTGGTGTTCTGCCGTCTACATCCAGCATATATTCCTCCAAAATGCTTGGAAATACTTACCTAAATGCTTAGCTTTGTCCCCAAGGATAGTCATTAAACTTTTATATAAGACTGTAGACTCACTGGCCACTTCATTAGAAACACCAGTTCAACTGCTTGTTAATACAAATATCAAACAAGCCAGTCACATGGCAGCAGCTCAGTGCATTTATGCATGCAGACATGATCAAGACGAGGATCACAATGGAGATAAAAGGTGATTTAAGTGGCTTTGAATGTGGCATGGTTGATGGTGCTAGACAGGTTGGTCTGTCTGAGTATTTCAGATACTGCAGATTTGCTGGGATTATCACCCACATTTGTATTTATATTGCTATGACAGCATCACGCAAATGCTGCACATCCATAATGCAAATATCTCGATCCAATACATTCCACTGTCTGGATATTTTTGTTTTTTTTCCTGACCATTCTCTGTAAACTTTAGAGACGGCTGTTTCCAGTCCCTTGCTGAATCTATGACATGAAGAATTAAGGCAGTTCTAAAGGCAAAAGGGGGTCCAACCCGATACTTATAAGGTGTACTTAATGAGTGTATGTACCATAATTAGTCAGATAGTTAGTATTAGAACAAAGATCCTATTTGGTTTCCTGATGTATTTGGTTTCAAGTTTAGTTGAGATAAACAGTCACAACAGTAAGTCACTGTTTTAAAAAGAAAAGTTAGACTTCGCCATGTTGCCTCATTTGATTTTTCTATATAATCAGAATCACCCATGGAAAAGGAGTTTAACCATTTAAACATAATGCTCTTGGTTAAAGTACATAGTACTTAAGGGCTCTTTAAATAGAGTGAGCATCTCTGACATGTTTCTACTCGGTGCCAGACCACAGTGGGAGTTGCCAGGCCACTCTGCTTATATGTGGCTAATCTTTTTTGAACACCATGTCTCTCAGGCTGACCTGCTTGAGTAAACAAGCCTAATGCCAAACTGGACTTTCGGCATTTCTCTTCATCTAGCCCACATTCCCCAAGCTTTAACAAACACTGAGCGCCTATTGTAACTGTCAAAGAATAAAAAACAGGACGGAGCTTGAGAACAGCTTGGGTTTCAAAGTTGGACTATGTGCATGTAATAAATAAAAGCAACATTTGACTCATTCAAAACAGGTTTATTTATAAAGTGAGCTTTATTGACTTAGACTTACAGCGATCTTGTGCAACAGCACGTGTACAAATCTTGTGAGCTTATGTGTTGTGACCGAGGGAACATTGCTTGAGTGAGCATTATCTGTTTCATTTTACTTTATAACCTAAATCAGCGACTCTAATCTGTTATGTCATATATACAGCTCCCAAAAATAATGAAAGGGAGCAGTGTATAATGCTACCCATTGGCATGAGTTTTGCATTTGCAAACACCTGTGTGAGCTTATTAGTATGATCTTTTACAGCTGTTATCAACAATGAGATTTCCTCTGGCATCCTGGTCCTTCTCAATGGCCTCAAATAATGATTTGAAGTTACCAGCCCCGAAACCCTGAAAGGAAAGAGAAACACAGATTTAAATGTAAAGTCAGAGACAGCAGCTGCACAGTTTGTGTTAGTCATCCTCTAATCTTTCATCAGTGTTCACAGGATGCTGTCTACAGGATGCTGGTGGCTGAATATTATTTGGCTGGTGGACTATTTCCAGTCCAGCGGTGACACTGAGGTGTTAAAAAGTTCCAGCAGTGCAACACACACTAACAAAAACACCACTACATCAGTGTCATGATCCACCACCCGAATATAACCTGATCTGTGGTGCCAGTACTATTACATAACAGAATCAAGGGGATTAACAAAGCATGCAGATCTATGCAGAAAGTATGCATAATCAGTTTGTTTCATGAAGTTTCTAGAGATTACATACTTTCTTTCTATGTCTGTATGGGGTTAATAGTTATTCAAATAATTTTTTCACTAGCTTTTAAGTTTAACTACGTTTGCTAATTTTGTTTATTTAATGTCGCTATTCAGAAAGGCCATTCTAAAGCCATTCAATGACAGACACAAGGTTGCCTAATACATTAACATAATGCATGTTTTTGGACTGTGGGAGGAAACCTTAAAGTAAACCTGTCTGGTTCAGGGATAGCCTCTTTTTGCTCGCCACATTTCCCGTTCCGGGTTTGTTAGTGGCATTTAGGTTTGCTGAATAACCCTGCGCACCTTCAGCATTAAGTTTGTTTAGAGATGTCCTCATCATTGAGCCCATCTCCACTCGACTCCATTGGCTGCTGTTTATGGGGCACTCTCTTTCACTATCCCAGCTTCTCTAATCTCAGCAATGCTGTGGAGTGTGTGCACTGTAGCAATCTAGGTTCAAACCCCACTGTGGGTTATTATTGTTTGTTACCATCACCTAGTATTTATAATGTTACGTATCTCTTGATTTTATTTTTGTTTAACTCACCATTCCTCACACACTTCACTCCCATAAATACATTTATATTCACACATACTTATTGTCACTCACGTGTATGTATGGATACAAATATATACAGTATTTTATAAGCGTGAGTACATCACTCACATTTTTGTAAATATTCTATTAAACCTTTTTATGAGACAACAATGAAAATATGACATTTTGATACAATGTATCAAAATGTCAAAGTTAGTCTACATTAGAAGTGTATGAATTCAGTATGCCCTAAAAATAACTAAGCACGCAGCTGTTAATACACTTCTTAGTGAAAATGGCCTATTTTTGCCCAAAATGTCAATATTTTGTATGGCCACCATTATTTTCCAACACTGCCTTAACTCTCTTTGGTATGAAGTAAACTATAGCTTTACAGGCTGCCACTGGAATCTTCTTCCACTCCTCCATGAGAACATCATGGAGCTGATGGATGTTAGAGACCTTGTGCTCCTCCACAGATGCTCAATAGCTTTAAGTCTGAAGACATGCTTGACACCACACATGATTGACACTGTCTGAACAAATTAAGTTAATCTTGCTCTCATCAGACCACAGGACATGATTTCATAGTATGTCTTTAGTCTGCTTGTCTTCAGCAAACTGCTAAATGCTGGCAGCACTCTTTCATTTATTTTCAAAAGCTAATCTCTGGATGCTGAGCATTCACACTCAACTTCTTTGGTTGACCAGGTTGAGGCCTGACCTGAAGGGAACCTGTCCTGGTTTTGGCCAGTGTGCTGCAGGGTGCTGGCAATGTTGTTATAGCCTAAGCCATCTTTATGTAGACCAACAATTCTTTTTTTTAGATGCTCAAAAAGTTCTTTGCCAGGAGGTGCCATGTTGAATTTCCAGTTACCAGTATGAGAGATTATGAGATCGATAACACCAAATTTAACGCACCTGCTCCCCATTCACAATTAAGACCTTGTAATACTAACGGTTCACATGAAACCGGGAGGGAAAATTGTTAATTGGACACAATTTGGTTTAGAAATTAATGACTGTGAGTTATTTTGAATACATGGCAAATTTACACTGTTAAACAAGCTGTAGAGTGGCTACATTACATTGCTGTGTTATATCTTCAGTGTTGTCCCATGAGAAAATACAATAAAATACAAAATATTGTTACAAAAATCTTGAGGGGTTTACTCACTTTTGTAAGATACCGTTTATGTATTAAAACTTAAACTTACAAGAGCACGCCCTCTCTCAGCCCAGCCCTACTTTCATCACTTGGGTCCAACCACCGGTCCATGTGCGTAAACAGTTTATAGAGAGGATAGTGTATCTGAAAGTAAGAAACTGGACTACTTATCCTGAAACTTTAAGTTAAAATTCAGGCTTTGCCAAGCTGTCACTGTTGGGCCATTGAGCACGGCATTTTACCTTACCATTGCCCAGCTCAGTTGTGAACCAAACAGGATAAAGGCATCTGCTAAATACTGTAAATGTAACCTAATATGGATGAGCATGCCAGAATGTGAAATGGAACTGGAAATGGAACATATAGCTGTCAGATGAGAAAATTACAAGAGTTATAGGAATGTGAAAATGTTCTGTAAAAAACCCTGATGTTTGGGCATTAAGAGGTTGCCAGTAATGAACAAAGTAGAGAAATTCCAGAGGGAAATCCAACGCGTTATGTTGTCCACCATCTGTTCCCCAGAAAATTAAGATCTTTAAGCTCTAGCGCTCAGTCACTAAAGTGCAGGAGCCAAGATGGAAGATAGGCAACCCCCCAGAGACAGAGATAGTGAGAGCATGTGAAGATGAAGGGGAGTAGCTTGATGAGATGAAAATAGGATTACCCTCTAGATCTACCAGAATTTTTCTATCCACTGGGTGACTTAATTGGATACTGAGGGAGGGTGATGATCTGCCTACCTGGCTCATGACATGAAACATTGGGGACGACACTAATCAAATCAATTGGTACAGAATAGGGATGTTAAGAGCATCTCTATGAGCAAGGAATAATGAAATAAGGACCTGGGCACCTTAAGCTAATATTTTACTTTAAAAAAACAAGGTAACGCTTCCTTAAACTAAGGCACGTTGCACAAAACCACCCTAAGTGTTTCCTTAAGGTTTCCTTAAAATGCTCACTTAAGGTTTTTTCAAGCTGTTTCCTTAAGTAACCACCTATGGTCGTTAATCCATTGCACAAAACACCTTAGCAACCAAATTAGATCATATTTTATACAACAGAATAACTTAAGGTTCTTATAAACACACCTTAGTCGCACCATGAAAGAGTTTATGGAAATAAATGAGGAAATCCCAAGAAAAGTGTTTCATGACCTGGAGAATCCACTGGAATGATGAGCAGTTCATTATGAATTAGAAATTTGACCAGCTGTAACTGTGCAATTTGTCAGAGCATCCAGAGTTGGATCGCTCTACTTTCCATAGCTGTGCAATTTCTGCTGCATCTAAAACGTAATTTTTGTATACATAGTGGTTTAACCAGCTCTCAGGATACGAGTTAATTTAGGAGGCAAAAAAGTAGCAAGAGAACCACACTGCTCACAAAAATTAGAGGATATTTCAAAATGAATATGTAGCGATTCAAATTAGATGCATTTGATTTTAAATCAATAAAGAAGATCATCAGAAAAGCAAATTAAAAGTTAAAGAAAGTTGTTTAATTACGCAAATGAGATGCAAACTCGATTATGATGATTGAGTAGCAAGTGACATATTCATGGGGGTGAACAGGAGCATGTCAAACTGGACGAGAGTGCTACACATTGACTGTTCAGTAGGGTGTATGGTCACCCAAGCCTGACAAAACACACTGACAGTGATGGGGCATGGGCAGGATCAGATTGTCAGTGCTTGTGGGATCCTCTTTCATTTTGAAATCTCCCCCTAGTTTTTGTGAGCGGTATATCTATATATATGCTTTGTTTTTTTTCCCCGATGTTAAAAAACGGTTGACTTTTATT
>JAUZSV010001161.1:5057-17503 GCA_034780495.1 Parotocinclus cesarpintoi | reverse complement strand
TGTCCTCCCCGTGTCTGTGTGGGTTTACTCTGGGTACTCCAGGTATTACGGCTCCTATAACAGCCGGTACCCTTTAATATATGCAAGGGTTCACACACCTTGTACAGTCTACAAAGAATTAGAATTATTTACCTGTACTCATTTGTGTGTCATACATTAATGCAGAAAATATTTTGATAGTATTTGGATGATGACCAGACAAAGTTGCTTAAAAATTATCAATTACACAATTACAATTACAAAAAACATTTTTAAAACACACACACACACACACACAATGATAAATAACTACTCATACATTATGTTTTGGTTGTTGCAATTTTCCCTACTGTAGACCGACCACACTACAGTGACTCTAGAAACTGTTCTCATTTATTTAGATACTGAAACTCAAAAAATGAACCACAACCTAACCTAAGAACAGAGAGCTTTTAATCTCATGTAGGGTACAGTAAAATTAGCGACAAACAAGTAGCTTTGGTGTGTCATGTAGTTTCCCACAGTATGCATTTCCTGAATATTTGAGTGTAAATAAAATGAGTGGTTAAGAAGTACATCAGACACATCAATAGGTGCATATATTCCATCATCAGAAGACAGGAGGGGGAAATGCCATTAGGGTTCATCCCCTAGCTCAGCTAGTAAAGAGAGAGATCCTTTTTAATTAGATGTACTTTAGAACAGAGGAGACAAAGAGAAAGGCAAAAGAGAAAGAGAAAGAATAGAAAAGTAAACATTTTGAGTGAATGATGAAAAACAAATAAGAAAGATTCTTGAGATTCATTTTTTTAATCATATAAAGGCTTTATACAAGAATAAACCCTATTTCATAGGGTTCATAACCATGTCTGCCCTTCAACTGACAGGCATTCCATCCATTACACACTTATGCTTGGGCTCTGTGTTCTCCAGGAATATTGCTGGTGTTGGAGCATTAGTGACCATCAGAAAGAAAGTGGGGTTAACATATAAAATGTTTATTTTCAGTCAGTTTTACTTACCTACTAACATACTGTGTAGCCTACAGTGTACTGTATAGTACTGATGTCAATACCAATGTCAATTCTGACTGTGGCATCATCCAGTGTTCCAGTGTCCAGGTATTTTACTGGGGACTAGTCAAACACACTTACTCGTCGGATTCAATCCACCAATTCATCTACTCACATCTTTTTTGTTTTGTTTTTATGGAAGGAAACCTCAGTACCCAGAGAAATTCCACATCAACAAGGGGAAAAACATGCCAAATTCCACTCAGACAGAGTTCAGCCCATCTTGGTTACAATGTAATGATAAGCATCCAGTAGCTCAATATTTGTTTTTCTTCTGCTCAAGAAAAGTCTGGCCCTTGACTGAGCGTAGTTATTAATCCAGGACTGGTGTTATTGCAGAAACAGGGCGGTAGGGGGGACTGAAATTTTCAAGGGGACAGTAATAATTTGATTCGACTGAAAAAAAACCCTGCAAGCTCTGATACAATAGGATGCAGTCAGTAATAGCAGTAGCTGCTTCAGCATTGTAGATGGATAGATGTAGATGAATGAGAATGTCAAAAGAACCAGGCACCGAACCAAACTCACAAGCTAAAATACGGTGAAATTTGAAGGGTAAATTCATTTTGGAGTTAATCAATGTGTTTGTAAAAACAACCTAAAACAGTCAATTTAAACGTATGTTTTGGAAACTGTCTAAGCTCTTGCATGCATAGGCTTGGTTGATCTGCCTCAGCTGCCTCCTGTATCAGTCTATGATGTTACATGATGCTAGCGTTGCTGACATACACCATGTCAGTGCATTTGTGGCCCCATTTAAGGCCATTAAAGCATGAATATGCTGAAGCAGAAGTGTAATGTAACATCAATGTTATTGGCTTAACCATTGCATGTCCAAAATAGCCAAATTAATGTTTACAGTTTTCGAACATGGATTCTGCTTACCTGATTCCAATTGAGCCTAATGACAAAAAGAATAAACCATGTTTAATTTTTCAATACCAAGCTTAGAACCCAAAACAATAGCTTCATCACTTGATTGAAAGCATTTGCCCATTTGCCAAAAGGCACAAGATTCTTTCAAGAGAGAGTATCAAATATTTCCAGATGAACATGATATCTAATCTTGATGCACTGATGCAGTTGGCAAGCCTTCCCACTCGTCTTGCTAATGCGCTAGCTGTCATAGCATCTACCATTGGGCCCAATGCATTAGACATCTAATATCCATGATCAGGTGTCTTGGATCTTATCAATCAGTCAGGAAGGTACCATACAATTATTCTGACGAGCAGAGAGGAGATGTGATCATTGAAAGAACCAAGTACACAAGACTGAGATAAAGATATTAAGTTATTAGAGGTTACTTAAACTTTTGAGTTCAACTTTTAATGTTATAGATCATGAATGTGTGGTTACAATATCCTGAAACAAAGCCATACAATATTTATACAATATATGGTCAAAACATTAAAAGCACAGACAAACTCAATAACATATAATCTAGAATCTAGGAGATACAATATTTTACAGTAAAGGAACAGTCATTTTCTGTAATTGACACACTGGATGTGGGAGAAAGTTCCAGAGTAAAGACTATTGTTATTGCCAGACAACTGGGTCAGAGCAACTTCTTAACAACATGCTGGCCTGTATGGAGGTTTGGCAAGACAAATACAGTTCTGAAACTTTGCACACTGAGTTTGTAGTTTGCTGAAAAGTTCTAAGATCTAATTAGACTAACTCTACGCTCTGAAATATAAGTAATATGGTTGATACAAACCACTTAAACACATTACTTTGCACAATGGTGATATTGGATCTAGGGATGTTGTTTACACCCCAAATAATTAGGAAATTCTGCATAAACATCTGTTACACAGCTAAATATGGGAAAGTGGTTCATGTACCAGCAAGGCAACATTCCTACAAGCAACACAGCCAAAAAGTTAATTGCATAAGGAGAGAAATGTAATTGTTCTTCTAAACTTAAAGAACCAGGTCAATTGCCCTCACCACAAAATTTGTCTGAACTGACTTAGTGCATAGCAGGTTTGGTATGTCCAAACAGCTGGTTCTGATTAAAGAAGACGCCTCTATAGAAAAGTATTATATCAAGCGACTGATCACTTTTCCAACCTCTTATTGTAGTTTTACATTTTTTATCATTTTTAGAACTGATGACCTTTTTTCCTGTTACTTGACTGGTATATGGTGAAATGTGTAAATAAAGCTTTAAATTTTGGGACTGCAGTAGCCTAGCGTGGCCTGGCCTGATGGTCCAGGTTACAAATCCCACCTCTGCCAAGCTGCCACAGTTGGGTCTTTAAGCAAGGCTTTAAACTCACCATTGCTTGAATTGTTGTTGAAGTTGTAAGTCGCTCTGGATAAGGGCATCTGCTAAATGCCATAAATGTACATTTTAATGGATTTAAATTAAGACAAAAAAGACTTCATATACACTGTATTTATCTGTTCATCGCTATTAATTCTCAGTTTTGTAACTTGATGGGAAATATGAATGACAAGTTCCACTAAAGAATAATTTTCACAGCTCCTATGCTTAACTTCTATATGAAACCTTCATGTTAGGTCGCTGTGTGACATATGCACATTTATTTCCTAATATTTATTTTTCTTTGCATTTCAGTTTGGCTAGTGACCCTTTAATTGTCACCTTATCTTGTTTAAACATTGAGCTGCTTCCTGTATGTGCAGTGCAGTGGAAGTCCTGGTTTATGGTATTATATATATATACATTTCAGTTTCATAGATTTCATAGATAGGAGCATAATAGTTTGTGACCCTTCATGCCTTTCAGTGTGTTGTGTTTAAAACCAAAACAGGAAAAAGCCACAAAAAAAGATAACAATGTTTTCTTTACTTTGTTCAATGTCATTAATTTTTTTTTTAAACAATTTTAAGTTAGGGGAACTCGGGGTGGTGGTCGGTCCTCCAATGATCAGGTAATGTACTAGTAAGACTAAGGTGCAATAACAAAGGTGGGATTTTAAACAGTTCATTGCCACTACTGGGTTAAAAAAAGCTGGCAACTAAAATATCCATCCTTTTGTCATGTGATCAGAAACTACCCACTGATTATAAGTTTTAAGAAGATTTAACACACAGCTCATGGAAAAATAGCTATGGTATTTGCATTTTCAAGGTCTGCTGGCAGTGCAAGTGTGTAAAGAAATGGCCAGATCTGCCTTACAGTGTTCCTGCATATGATTAATTTAAGTCAGCACCACCCATATTAACATGCTGTTATCATGTATGTGCTAATCTTTTGCTGAATATGGCCTACCAAAAATATCTGGTCTTTGGGGGTACTGCATTCCTATTGGTGGATTGTCAGAAATTTAATATAGATGTGTTTTGATCCTTCTGATTCCTATGTTGGATACAATAGAAAGCTTTAAGGATGCTTCAGTATTGTTAGTGATAGTGCTAGCACACATTTGTATTCTGTGCTGGAAAAGTCCATGTCAGTCAAAGCCATGTGAAATTACAGCAAACAGTTTGTCAGTAGATGGACTGTAGAATGCACAATTTTTTTTCCTGATCCTGGGTTTAGCTTATGTATTGGCCTTATTGAATTGTATTGCATTGCTTATCCCTAACTGTGCCTAGGATGGCAGGAACAAGTAAAGTTTACTACAGAGTTCACTAAGCGTCCTAAACAAATTTCTTGCAAAATCTGATAAAATCATTTTCAAAAATTAGATTTGCCATCTGCACTTTATGTGCCATCATTTTTAAAGAGTATTCCGGATGTCAAGCCCACAGGATACTGGTGCTCTGAACCCACTTCCATAAAATGAGTGCAGTGCATAAAGCAATGTGTCTGCAGCTCTGCACCGGCCTGCTAAATCTCTCAGCCCAAATTAACTGGACTGTGGTCTGCCCTGTACCATAAATAGCTTCAAGATGATGGCCTACCAAAACACATAGGCAGTTTGTGGACATTAGGACTCTAACCAGCTTTAATCAAAGGTATTTATGTTGAAAAACGTCCAGTTTTTTTGTTTCTTATACGAAAGTCCAGCAAAGCCGTTTATAACATCTGTAGGGCAAGGGGCGGTGGAAAAACAGAAACAAACAAAATTTAACTTAGAAATAGTGTCTCAATTAATCAGAGCCAGTCAAGTGATATTTGCATCATAAGACAATCCTAGGATTACATTCTCAGCAGAAATGCTTTATGGAACTATTAATAACTTTGATATTTTTCCCCCTCATGGCAGCTGAAAAAGCATGACAGAAGGCATTTTTCTGTAAGCAATATTACTCTGGTGATTGATGTATTCAACAAACTAAGAAAAATCTAGTTTTTTTTGCAAGTTCTATGAAATTTGACTATGGAAAATAGTGATGAGGGAAAGACAGAAAAAACATTCACCCTCTGTTTTTTAAACAGCTTTCTTTTCACCTTTTGCGATTATTTATTTTCAAATAGTCTTTCAGGGTAATGTACCATTTTCTTATTTCACACTGCTATTTCCCATAAATGAGGCGAAGGCGCTATAAATCAAGAGCCAAACAAAGACTTGTGCAGAAGCTTGGCGAGGTCTAAAGATTTATGTAACACATTCATGTTTTCCACTTCTTCATTTTAGTGCTGCACTGTGAAAGCCTGCCTAATAAAAGGCCCTATTAATATTTCCTGTTGCCTAGCAACCGCAGGCAGCAAGTAATATCATTCCGTGGAAAAATAGATGACCAGGCCGATAAGGAAAAATTCAATTCTTTTATTATCTCTGGGGAGAGGGTGCCTCATTTCTTTTCTCAGCAAAATGATATGAGGGTGTGCTTGTGTATTAAGAAATGTTTATAGAAATCTAAGTCTTTTCCCAATTTCATTATATCACAAATAAAGGGGGAAAATATATTTTTTGTTCTGTAATAAAGCCAATAATGTATCTACTCAGAGTTCACTGTATGGATATCTTTTCAGTTTTTTACTATATTTGCATACTATAAGTGGCAGTTTATTGAAATCCATCCTTCTTATTTATTGAAAGGTAGGGTGTGAAGTATTGCGTGCAAAGCTTTTTTCGGTTGTTTATTTTTGTCTTGTCATCGTCTGCCAATTTTGAGAAGGATGGTGGAGTGTTGCTAGGTAAACAAACTGATTTGATTGCAAGTCAGCATACCAGTAGCATATTCTTAACATACTTATCTCAGCAGATAGAGGCAGAGAGTGGTGGGCTGGCACTACTCTGTTACCAGTTATTACTGCTGTGCAAGATAAAACACTGTTTTCTGTATCTCATTTGGACACTAGCTCCACCATCTTATCGTAAAATGAAATCGTGTCCATATTACTGTTCCATGTATCTCCTGCATGCATCAACTGACTGCAGCTTCTTCTAAAAGACATACTTTTTTGGCTCACTGCCTACCATTGTGGGGAGTGCAAAAAAGAAAGGGAGGGAGAGAAGAGACATGATAGGATGAGAGATGATTGCAAAGAAAAAGACAGAAGCAGAGGAGAATTCAATGCTCTCTCTCTTTCCTCTATTTTGCACAAATTCTAATTTTTTTAAAACTCCTTTCGATGGGTCTTAGAGGACAATGGATATGATGGTGTAGCCATCAGAGCTAATCAGAGCTGTATGGTCGAATACAGAAATATTCACTACTCACTTCACTGCCAATCTGACAACTATGGTCTCAAAGGTCAAGTAAAGGACGATGGGTAAATATGTAACTACCTCCATTAATAATGTACAGCAATTTAAACTCCTCACATACTATAAATTTTGTGGTTTATGACAATCATGATGAATATGCCAGACTGAATATGTAATATTATCCTAATATCCACTGGGATAGTATTCCAGCTCTTAGTTTATGGGTGATATAAGAAACTCTTATACTGGTTAAGCTGTAACTGATTCTAAGAGATTACCAGTAAACCACTTTCAGCTGAACACAATATTTAGTTTGGGCTATACTGCTTCAGCAGGTCATTAAGTAATGTATGGGCAAGACAGTTCATGTTTTTAAATGTCATAAGCTCACACATCAACATAAATGCTGAAAACATACAGGCATATGATTCCTGTTTCTTAAATGTTAATGTGCTTATTTTTATGGGAATTGTTTGAAAAACCATTTCCAATTGAATTTCAGATTTGTATTTCCCAATGTGAAACAGGATTATTTGGATTTATAAATGCAATAAGTCAAGTAATTAAGATTTTTTTTTTATTTCAAATCTGTTTAATAATTTTTCACTATCATGGTTTGTAGTTATGAGTTGCTAGGAAGACAAAGCAACTGACTACAGAGTCAACACTCATTTCCTCTGGAATGCGGGTTATATCTTACAGTATTTATTAGATCACAGAAAGGTATAGCTGTACATGAAGGTATTGAAGGAAAATTAACTTTTAGAAAATATTTATATAGAATGTCAGGTGTGCTGGGTGAAAATCCAACAATAGCAAATAATTTCTTGCTGGTTAAAAAAACAACCCCCTACAGAGCTGATTCAAACAAACCGTATCCGATTTGAATACTCTAAATACACATTTTGTTTCAGTTTATTGTTAAGCGTTTTCCATTGAGGCTTGCAGGGACTTTATTCTGCATGACATGTGTCATTTCACTGTTGAAGTAAAAGTGGTTAGTAGGATGGAGCATGCATGACAGAACAAAGCTTGACACAGCAGTAAATCTAACCTCATCTCATTTAAGTGATTTGATTCACTGGAATAACATGCATGACTCATATCTGAAATGCTTATTCTGCTTTCCTGAAGTAATTGTTCAGTGGTGTAGTGTGGATGTGCTATGCTTTTACCTGCAAATTAAGCTTGTTGAACAGCAAAGAAAATGAGTTCTTGGTAAACTTTCCTTTTTTAATAGTAATATTTTAAAATGTAGCAAACAGCAGCAGATGTGATGATAATTAAGAGGAGATTGTGGAAATTGTAGGAGTGTGGCTGCCAGTGCAAAGCTTACATCTTTACACCACAAATGCTCCAGAGAGTATGTACAAACTATTGGCTTATTATAGAGGGTACCAGGGCAGATGTGTTTGGAGTTGCAAGTGCATTTAGCATTTACTTTTATAAAGGTCCTCTGCTGTTACAAGCACATGCAGAGGATGTGGGATAAGTTAACATTTTCGAATTAATATAATTATTGCAGTGAGGAATAAGTGTCTTTGTTGGTGTATTGGATGCCAGGTTCCAATTCATTATATAGCATAGAAATCCTCTGTCTCAGAGTCTGGATCGAGTGTAAAGAGTGCTGCCTCTTTTCTTCCAAACCCATTTTAGAGCTGTCATGTCAAACCTAGCTTCTACCCTATAACCTTCTTCTAGTTGAGAAAGAGAGAGATGATGCTCAGAACAGATAAATATAATCTGTGCTATTGCTAGGAGAGCATGCCCACATTGTTCTTAGGTTTAATTAATAATACAGAATTGTTTTAATTATTGTTTTGTGTTAATTTACTTGATTTGAGTCAGTTTGTCTTACAAACTGTACACCAATAGCCTCTTATTTTCTGCATGTAAACTGCTGATCTGAGAGAACACAATTTATTGCTTTGTCTCATAACCTGTTTTTTTGTATCAGATTAGATACTGGAGCCAGTTTTTATATTTGTAAGCAATAAAAAAACATTTTCAATCACTATTCACCTCTGCACTGATTTACCAGTAAAGACGCATGGGTGGGTGGAGATCCAGCTCTGCTGTTTTGATTAAATGAAGACTGAGGAATGTGCAGTGCCTCAATTAAAAAAAAGAAATGAATAGTGTATGAAATAAGTATATTTAGTATTATTAAATAATACTAGTTAACATATATTTAGTACATTATGTTAGTACATAATTAGTATTTAGCAAAACAAATTGTTACAGTTGTCACAAAAAATTATCTTATCTTATCTAATATAAATGTATACAGATGCAGACTGGTTTGAGCGTTTCTATGACTACTGACTACCTTTTCTGCACAGCGGTTGCTAGAGATTACTCAGAATCATAAAATAAATGGGAAAAAATCCAGTTAGAACTAGCTCTGTTGATGAAGGTGCCTTGTTGATGAGATAGGTGGTCTGCCTGGTTTGGGCTGACAGAAAATCTACAGTAACTCAGATAGCCACTTTGTTTGTTAAAAGCAGTTCAAAATAATGTCATATCTTGAGACGACTGGGATTTACCAGCAGGAGATCCTAGTAACATAAAGCTGATAAAGCAGTGACCACAAGCTCACTAGATGCGGACAATTAAAGAATAATATAGAAAGGTCTCTGGAATCGCTAGGGAATCTCAGAGGAACATGTTACTGCACATGCAAACAGGCAGTAAGGTTAGAATTTGGTGCCAATAGCAAAGTGAACCTGCTCTCTGTGCAAGGTCCATGGACCCAACCTGCTTTCTGGCAATAATACAGGTTGGTGAAGGTGGTGTAAAATTGTGGCGATTGTCTTATTGGAACATTTTAGTTAACTTTCAATAAATCATCACTTGAATTACAATATGAGTGTTGTTTCTGGTCATGTGCATCCCTTCATGGCCAAAAGTTTTACACATCATGAAAAATATAAATTCTTACCACGCATAAAGCCCAATTTTTGATGTGTATAACATTGAACATTCTGATAGGTAGACCTAAATAGTATGTGATGCTCTAGGCACAGCTACCTTGACCACACACCTTGACAATGAGCATAATCCTGTTAAAAGAGGGAATTAGGGAATATCACTACCACAGAGAAACTGGACACAACAAACTTACACTGTTATAAAAGCATGCCTCCAGTATTGTCCCAGGAAAAGATAACACTCACAAAAACATGAGGGGTGTTCTCACTATTGGGAGATACTGGATATCAGACTCATGCATCAGCACTCATCCACTCTAGATCCACTCTCTGTCACTGATTAGTTCAGATTTTCTTTTCACATTTTGACAAACCTCATGGTCTTGTATACATAACCGAAGACTGGTCTTTTACTCGATACAACACATACTGTACATTTACACAGAGAGCAGGTCTACATTTCAGATTTTAAAACAGCATGTGATTTACTAGGCTACTAACTTATAAGCCTTCCTAACTGGGTTATAAATGATTCTAGACTGTCTACCCACAGCTACAAAGACAGATATAGTGGGAATGAGATGGAGGAATTGAGGAACCCTGTTGGGTTATCATGTACTGACCTCAGGGCAAATGGGGTGTGGTAGGAGGGCTAACACGACGGTCCTCCTTCTGTTTCTCCCTCCCCTCCACCGTCTCCCTCTCTTGCTCTGTTTATGGCGCTTGCAAGGGATCAGTCTCCGGCGCATGGCTAATTAAAGCTGCCATGGCCGTGAGCCTGCCAGGATAATGTTCTATTATTATAGTCATTTGTTTCAATTAAACGCTCTGTGATTTTACAATAGCAACTGTGAACCTGCGCCGAGTGAGCCATCACTCCCAACAAGATGTCTTCTATCACAGAGAGTGAGAGAGAGAGGGAGAAGTAGACAGAGAGAGGGAGAAGGGATTGGGATGGACACACTGTGGAGAAATGGAAGAACAACAGAGCTGCCAAGATAAACCCTGTCTCTCAGTGTCTCTTAGAATTGGTGCATTTACCCAGCCATCCAAAAGTGTCAAGAATGAATCAACAAAACACCTCAGCTGTGGTAAAATGTCAAATTGCCGTAAAGCCTTTCCATACACAGTGACATGTACAATTTTTAATGGTTGACAAATCAAACTGACTGCTGGATTTCAGCAAATTGGGTTCACACAATATTTACCTTGGCAGATACAGTATATACTTCCAAATAATTAGGGAAGCAAACCAACTTGAAGAGAATTATTGACTTGGAAGTGCAAATAGATAGATATAGAAAGCTAATCTACATATTTCAGTGGTCAAGGTATTGTGCATCTTGGAAAATACTTTTTGTCCACAGAGGTTTCAAAGTGAGGCAACTGTACTTTTAAAGGAGTTCTCTGGCAGTTTCGTAATTTGTGCTCAGGCCACTATCTCAAGATTTTACTCATAAAAGTTTTTTAGTTGTGGTTCACCTGCATCTGAACAGTTCCTTCTTGGTATGTGAAAAATCAAACATTGTGCCAGTTCGGATTCTGCACTGCAATAACCTTTTTCCAATCTTACAATGTTCCAAGTTTATTTTTAAGAGATCTAAAATCTCTTAAAATCTAAAATGATTTACACTATCCATCATTTAAAGTTATTCAATACAAAAATTATGCTCATATTGTTTTACTTCATTTAAGTGCTTATTTATTGAAAAACATTATCTGTCACTGCCCTTATATGTATGTGTATGTGAATGAGGATCATTAACTCTCACTCGATTAAGAAAATTGTACTTAACTAGTCAAGACCTAAATTTTTATGTTCTGATACCAACACTGATATAAACTTTTACTATACTAACTGGAATAGCAAGCATGAAATACAGGGCACTATGAAATCCAATTCTGTTTTTACATAGTTTGAACACATAGTTTTGTTTTTTTACTTGGTCTTTGTTTTTTAAAGAAAATAATTACAATTAAACAGCTAGTTGATAGAGTATACCTGCAATGTACTTAATGAATTTGCTGTAATGTTTAGCAACATCAAAAGTTATATACATGAAAGTTGAAAAAACAAACAATGAAAGGTTGCATAATGTATAACAGTAACTAGAAAAGCAATTTGTACCTTAAATAATTACATTTCAGTTCTTTCAGACTTTTAATGGAAACTGCTTCATTACTAAAGAAAGATAGCAGTGGATGCTGGCTTGTGCCTGGGTCTGTGCTCTCGCTAGCTTTACATTTAACCTACTGTATTTGCCCTTGTTACATTAATCAAATTACACATAATTAGTGGGGGGATGCTGTTGTTAACATCTTATTAAATGTGTTGTTCTGAAAGTTTTTAGAACAACACATACAGCAAATGTATAGCAAACAGAACTCACTGAAGTAGTTCTACTTCAGCACTCCCAGGTTAATTCAAGTAAGTGAAAGTAACGCTGTTCATTTGTGGCTGTGTTTGTATTGCTGACGTGCTGCACAAGTTAAATCGGTTATATGAGACTAATTGACCGATCACTCGTTTTCCCACTTACAAACAAATAAAGAGGTCTGTAATATTTATTGTAAGTACACTTCAGCTGTGAGAGACATAATCTAAAACAAATCAGATCTATTTGATCACCTACCACCCCAACGATAATTTTAGATGTTTTTTCTTTAAGAAGCCCTCCTATTCTGCACTAATTACCTGTATTAATTGCACCTGTTTGAACTTGTTACCTACATGTTGTTAAGACACCTGGCCACACTCTCAATCAATCACACTCCAACCTTTCCTCCATGCCCAAGGCCAAAGAGCTGTCTAAAGACACCAGGGACAAAACTGTAGACCTGCACAAGGCTGGGATGGGCCATACAGGACAATATGCAAGCAGCTTGCT
>JAUZSV010001160.1:24819-41066 GCA_034780495.1 Parotocinclus cesarpintoi | reverse complement strand
CTACATAACAGCTATTTACTGTAAATCCTAATATTTTATTATTTATAACATTCCTTTATTGTTAGAATTAATATTTTTAATATACTTTTATAAATTTAGTGATTTTTTTTTTATGTAAAGTTCTGCAAGAAACAGCGAAATTCCGCAATGTATTTTTTACATATATTATTTAAATTCAATTCAATTACATATTTCCGTTATTTAGCAGACACCCTTATCCAGAGCGACTGACAACTGATACAGTCTTACAATCCAAGCAATTGTAGGTTAAGGTCTATATCAGTTGTAAGTCGCTCTGGATAAGGGCGTCTGGTAAATGCTGTAAATGTAAATGAAGCTTGATTCAGATTTTTAAAGTCTGGTTGTCAACAATGTGTAATATATAGTCATTATCTATTGGTTGCCTAAGACTTTTGCACAGTACTGTGTGTTTACATACATATGTTAGAGAGAACATCAAACTTGTTTTGGTAAATTTAGGGAAAAAAATTGAACACCTCAGTTTGGTCGTCTCATTTGTTTAAATACATAATTAAATTCACTGGCTGTCAAAGTAATTACACCAACTCCTTTTAAAGAGTCGATAGGTCACATTGAACAATTAGGAATGTGCATCAAACTCTTTTTGGTCTCCAGTGCATCATGATTCATAGTGTGTTCTTGTACTTATCATGTTACTAGAGTTGTTTCTGATGAGCACAGTATTTAATTATTGCATTATTTCATGGCACCTTACACATTGTACATTCATTTCAACAGAAACTGGTGTGCATTCGTTGTGCACAAGAACGTGACTTGTGCTGTGCTAGGAATGACGGAAACGGTTACAGAATCCGACACGGCTCCGTGTCCTGAACATCTGCCCCACTGTGATCAGACTGGAATGTAAGTTGTGCAGTAACTTGCTGAGGTACAATTTTCACGATTAACCAGGGTTCCAACTTAATGAAGAGCACCATGTGAAAGTCTTGTAGTGGAAATCGAGTGCGGTGGAAATGGAACATGTCACTCAATCCCATGTTTAATTTGTAATAATATAATTGCTACAGTTTGTGACTGCATAATTCCACACCCATTATGCAGACTACTGCTGTCAGAATTATGGGAATAAATAGCTTACGTTTAAGCATTGGTCTTTGTTCTTCCAGAACAAATTCATACTCTCTGGTTGTTCCTCGGCTTGCGCAGGCAGTGAGAAAATTTGCAACTCTATAACAGTTTAAATGACAAATTCTACTATGATCTACCCCAATACGTCACTCATGATTGCTAACAGATTTGGTCCAGCTTCAGTAGTTTGTTCTTAAGCCTGTGTTCCCACAGCTGCAGCAATGTTTGCTTGTTAAGAAGCACTGATCAAGTTTAATCATGTTAACCACTATTCTGGCTAATGGTTGATGTGTTGTTCTGCTCATTACCCTCTCTCACTCCCTCTCCCTCCCTCTCAAGCACACAGACCTCACATTAGACCATCACACAGTGTTTGACAAAGGACAGAATTATACTTTTGACCCAATGGTTGTATATCACAGATTCCATCGTTTTCACTGCAGGAAATGACCTAAGATAAGGCCAGGCTAGATTGCCATTATATTCCTTTTGGGATAAAGGACACCGCTTAGCCAGACCAATTTAAATGATTGCACTGTGATTGGCAGGTTGTTACTGTCAGAGTGAGACGAAAATTGATTTAGGGCGATGTAAAGAGGGCAAACAGGGTGTGTAGACTGTGGCATGATGGGTGATAACCTTAGCTTATGTAAGAACCCACCAAAGGTCTTGTTCTAATTTAATTTAGTTCCTGCATTATTATTCATTTTTCATGGGTTTGAAGTTTGGTAAAGAGTGCTTCTAGTGGAAAAATCAAGGAAACTAGGGTTGCACAAATGACTTGTCCTCTGTGAGTTTCACTGTTGGCTTCTGGCACCTCATTTCAAGTTCTACTCTGTGTGTGAGTTCATACTCTCACTCCCTCTTGTACCCTCTCACATTAATCATTGCCCCTTGCTTTCCAAGCTGTGTCCCAGATGTGTGTCACTGTGAATTATAGTATAGGCTCTTTAATAATGCCATGTATAATTTCTGAGTAGTATTATTTGTAAATAGTATGTGTAAAGTGAAGAAATGTACTTGCAGGTCATTTTCTTTTTATTTTTTTGCTTTCTCTCCTCTGTGTGTAATACAAAGCAACACTAGTTAATTCATGGCTTATGTGTTTAGATTCCGTACTCATGTGAGACCCATGTACAAAGTGGGCTACAAGCAGGTAACAGAGCTTGAATGGAGATGTTGCCCAGGCTACCATGGTTATGACTGCATGGAGATCAAGGATGCCCCATCACTTCCTCACCTTCTCCAGGAACCACAACCAGATCAAACCTCCATCCACAAACCACAACAAAGTGGAATTGGTAGGATATTTTCTACAACTTAGACAAATTGGAGAATAGAAACTAAGAATTAGTTTTCTTTGGAAATATTGATTAATATGGAGTGTTCTATCCATGTTTTATGTACAGGTAAGCACCATTTAATGACCACATTAATTTTTGTGAAACAGGGTATTCACAAAACAGTGTGGACGCTGAGCGTCTACAGAGTTCAATAGCCAAGCAAAGAGTGCAGCGAAATGAGACGAGCCATTGGATAAATGCTGGGGTTTGTCCCGCCCATCGGACGCTCAGCGTCTCTGGGGGTCTGGCCTGGACACTCAGCTTCTGCATGATGATTGGATGATCTGTCTGAGGCTGAAGCCCTTTTTGATTGACAGCGAAATGAGCGAATCAGCAATCTTTTGGTGTAAACATCCGTGGGAGAATTTAATTTTAATTTTTTTAATTTTCATTCTGTTCTGAGTTGAGAGGACACTAGTCAAGTCCCTGGAAAAGACGCCTTGTTGGTACGACAGGGTCACAGATCATTTTCTTGAAAAGGAACGGAGGGTAGAATTTACGTATAAATAAACACATTTTATGATGTAGGCCGAAATTGAGCTTCCCCTCCTTGAAAGGCCAGCATCCACCACTGGTGTAAACCGACATTCCCTGAAGCAGAATAATTATATTTGCTAATAAAGCTAAATGGTTTCTCCACTCTTGATTGCTTTCCCATCAAAAGTGTGCAAAAGTCAATTACAATCAAATAATGAGATTTGTGTTTGCTAGGCCTATCCAACAGTAAAGGGCACAAGGTGGGAAAGACAGGTCGTCAGTCATTTGCAGGGCACATGCATACACACTTGCAGACTTTAGGGACAACTGGTGCATGTCCTTATGCACCAAGAGGAAACAGTCCTCGAGAATTGTCAGAAATTTCTAAAAACCTGTCCTGGCCGCTTAGTATAAAACAGTGTTATTCACGCTAGATTTTAAAACAGTGAACTCCAAGGAGACGTCGCGTATCGTTGTGACATGCATTCATTACCACCTGGTGGCACTGAGTTGTAATGCATGAGCAAGGGAAAACACTGAATGTACTTACTACTGGGCTGAGAACCCTGAGATCCACTGGATCACCCAATATATTTATGGCCACTAGTGCAACCTGGAATTAGAGAATGAAAGTATAACAAAAATTAGGGGATACTTCAAACTGAAAAGTCCAAAAATGAAATATCCTTGAATATACATTGTAATATAATTATTGTGAGCAGTGTAGCTCAAATGAAAACAAATACAGAATACAGAACAAATCTCTTGACATTCTATATATATTATACTCATATTGGATTTTCTATCATTTCTTTAGTTGACTACTTTTACTTCCTAAGATCTGTTTACTTTGTTTGTGTCCATGCTATAGCATGGTAATGTGTATGAATAGCGCAGTATATCCACATATGGTACATTTGGTTTTATTCACTCGAGCAAAAAGCCATCGCTGTGTAATAATGTATAACATGTCTGTTTCACTGCCTAAACAGAGCTGTGCTAAAACATGCAGCAACATATACAGTACTTGTGATTTGTGATACAATGTACACTAATACTCACACCTAAAGAATAACATTTTATAAAACGCACTTTCTGAAGATTTAGGTAAACAAAGGACCTGGTTATAGATGTTGTACTGGTTTCGATGGTTTCTGTGAAAGGTAAGTTTCAGGTATGTCCCAATGGCATCCAGATGCACAGACTTCAGCTCTCGAGCTCTGAAAGCAGTCTTTTCATTGTTGGAGAGTGATACATAGCTAAATATAAAAGAGATCATAACAGTTCATGGCCAAGTTAACATACCGAGCTTTATGAACAGCAAATAGTAGTACTGCATACAAAATAACAGTCTATAGGCTTAAAGCTTCAATTAGTTTATTTGGCATTTCAAATGTGCTGTTGTGGCATTATTATGTTCAGTATATACTAAATCATTTTCACATTATACATTCAGTATCCTTAGTTGATAATATACTGTATGTAAATCTACTGTTATGTAAATATACAGGGTATTTGCACAAGAAAACTGCATGCAAACTATACGTAAATGCACCAGAGCACTACCATCTACACATCCAAAAAGCCACTTCATTTAAATCCTAAATTGTTACATACATGCTAAGCTTTTTAAATTTACAAAAACACAAAATAATCATAGAAAATAAAGCAATGACCGTAACGAGATTTCATTTTGAAGTATCCTCTAAATTTTGTGAGCAGTATAGTTGAATGTATGATAAACTTAGAGTGTATGATATCTCCAGAGTGTTTCTTGTTGCTGACTTTGTTCATAAGATGTGTGTGAATCACTGTGTTCACTAGCAATGGATTTCTAAAGTGTTCCTGAGCCCATGTACTAATATCCATTACAGAATATGTCAGTTTTCAATGCAGTGCCACTCGCATTCAATGTTGGTTTTTGGCCTTGTCGCTTACTTGCAGATATTTTTCTATATATTTTTCTACATCTTTTGATGGTATTATGGACTATAAATTCTCAAATGCACGATGAGAAATGTTGTTCTTAAGCTGTTGGACTTTTTGCTTAAGCATTTGTTCATAAAGTGGTGAACCTTGCCCCATCCTTGCTTTAAAAGCCTTTCGGGGATGCTCCTTGTATACCCAATTATGAGACTCACCCATGGAATGTTCTAAAAGTGTTTTTAGGGCATTCCTCAACTTTCCAAGTCTTTCCTTGCCCCATCCCAACTCTTTTGGAACATGGCATTTATTTCCAAATGAGTTAATATTTGCAAAAAACAATAAAGTTTAAAAATTAACCATATTGTGTTTATAATGTATTCAACTGAATATGGGTTGAAAAGGATTTACAAATCATATTCTGTTTTTTTATTTATGTTTTGCACAATGTCCCAACTTCATTGGAATTGGGGATGTACAATCAAAATAAAAATATATGACATGTTGAATATATGACATGGGTATATATGGGACTAAAGTTTTATTGTTGAAATACTTTTACAAGAAAGGTAAGTCGTTTTCTTTGTTTACACTACAGAAATTAAAAGAAATATCTTCTGTCACATCAACAATCGCTAGCAAAATGAATTGTGACATCCCTACTAATGACTCGTGACTCTTAACCAAGGTAGTAGTAGCCGTAGCTGTAGTAACTGCTACACACCAGAATGTGAGTCAATACAGCAGCTTCTATGCCATGTTAGGTCAATTGGTGCCCTGCGCTCAGTAAATACCCTGTTAAATGTGCAGGTGTAAAAGGGGTTATTTAATGACATTACACTAGATAATGTTAGCTTGAATTAATATGTATTTATGTACATTATATGTACTGGCTGAAATAAACAGTAACCAATCTAATTTATATTTGCTTTTAATGGATAACGCTTAAACAAGAAAATGGTTAATGGCTTGAATGGGTCCTAGAACATTATAGTACAAGGGCGAATATGTCATATACGCTGGTTAACTGATTTACAATTACCTTTTTTTTACATACATGTGATTTACATTTACAAGTGTTAATATTTAAATTATATACTAGTAGTAAAGAAACAAAAACTAACCCGAGTCTGTGGAACTCTGGGAGGTGCTGAGGAGAGGCAGGCTCTGGTAGTCCATCTGCAATGTGGAATTCAACCTTGGATGAGATGAGGTACTGATGGGCTAACAGCTGCAGCTTCCTGACATGACATTTCTCCAGCATCTGCACTGTGATCTCCTGTGGGAATTGACAGAATCTATACACAGAAACATACAGACAACAATATTAGAATGCTAATACTGCCAGTGAAATCAGATATGAAATAAGTAATGCACAGGTGGTATTAAATTAGGATTAATTCATCTGCCACACACAAAGACACAATTGGCTATGTCTGAGGTTGAGCAGGGATCATTACAATGATACAATAGCCTGGGGTAACATCCAGCACATGCTTACATCTGCAACCAGTGTTCTCTGAGACAGGCACAAGACCCAGACCAGGAAAAGATGGGTTAATAATCATTTAGCTACAGAGAATTAATTCTACTGTTTTTGTATTGCCTTACTCTAATACAGCCCACCACAAAATGTCTTCATTAGTAATAATGCAGGCATACATAAAAGCCTTTTCCCTGTATTATGTTACCTGCCAGACCTCCAACCATTAACGGTAGGTGCATGAACCATCAGTTCTTTGGCACTGTAATTTTCCTCATGTCCAGACCAACTGATTACTGTGAATCCTATCTTACGTGGCATCCTGCGCCTGTCTGCTGTAACAGAAAATGTGAAGCATATACTATAAATTCAAAACATGTTTATTTGGATTTCTTTAATGTTGATATCAGCATCAAAAAACATTTTAGTGACAGACACACAAGACTACATCACTACACAAGGTTACATCGAAACTAGTCAAATATACAGAAAGGGGTCGGCGATTTGGCCCTAAAATAATACCATGATATTTTAGCGTACTTATCATAATAAGTACCGATATTAATTAATAATAATATCATTCATAATATCATACCGATATTATCACAAACAAAACCATATGGCACACCCCCAATACAGATCATTTATAACATTATGACCACCACCTTGTTTTTACACTCACTGTACTCATTTTAGTAATTTGAGTGCACAGTAAAGGGGACAAAGTGTGTAGAGAAAAAGGTGGACTACAGTTTGTACTTGTATAACTACAAATTGCATCACTGTGGTAAGTGAAACTGATCAAAAAAACAATAATTGTAGAAACAAGGAGGTGGTCATAATATTATGCCTGATTAGTGTATACATTCAAGTCGGGCCAATTTGGCATAAAATGTAAGAAGAAGTAATAAGAACTTGTCTGTGGGAGGAAACCACAGTACCCAGAGTAAACCAATGAAGACACGGGGAGGATATGCAGACTCCAAACAGAAAGGACCCAGGTCGCCCCACCTGGGATCAGTCCCAGGACCCTCTTGCTGTGAGGTGACAGTGCTTCACCTAGACACTGCACCGCACTATGTGTGCAAGAAGAACAATCTGACAAATAAATCATTACTGGCAAATCACACAATGGCTTACATTCTTCTTCCTAATTAATGGCAATTTAGAGTAATCAATCAACCGAAAATACATGTCGTTGGGCCGTTGGAGAATACCAAAGTACCCGGAATAAGCCGACGCATGCACAACGATCCTGCTAAAGCTGCCCCGTTCAGCTCCAGGTGCTGTTACTGTGAAGCAGAAATGTATAGCATTGACAGATCAGACAAACAGCGGTAGTTCACAAAAGCTCAAAGTTTAAAACTATCATGTGCTGAATCACTGAAAACTCACTTTCGCAGGTGTACCTCATACTAGCAAGACGTACAAACAACCCTTGGAAATAATGTCAGTATGAGAACTATTCATTAGGAGAATGATATTGTCAGCACATGCAAAAGTTATGCTTTGGCTAAACAAGCTGGAAATCACACAGCTAGTGAGCTTACGAGAGGAGAAAATGCATTATTGAATCAGGCTTTATCATCTGGCAGTCAGATAGATAATCCTGAGTATATTTAATGCCAGAAAAAAGGCTAATGCTGGCTACCATGGTGCCAGCCAGACATGTTAGTGTAAGAGAAATAATGGTCTGCAGCTGATGGATAACTACAGTTAGGTAAGCTCAGTCCCCTAGTCACACTAAGGGAAAAATGCTACAGTACACGATGAAATTCTAGTAAAGTGTGCCACTAAGAATGTAAATGTGGTCTTGTCTAGTTTTAACATTCCAGTGCTTTGTGCACAAAGTGTACAGGGTGCATTATGTAATGGCTTGCATATTGCAGAGAGATCTGACCTCAAACCTCACTGAACATCATTAATGCATTGGAACACAGCCTGTAAGACAAGCCTCGTCGTCCAAAATACACAACGCGCACTAACACACCACCGTCATATCAGTAGCACAGCAGTAGATGATTGACCACCCAAATAGTACCTTAGTACTGATCCTGTGGGGTCCAATTAGAGAGAAGAGTAAAGGGGATTAAAAACGTATTTAGAATAACAAATGGACTGCATTCTGTAATAAAATAACTACATAGTGCACCTGCATGGTAAGTGGAACTGATAACATTTGACATGAGTGTATAAGGAGGTGTAACTAATAGCCACAAAATGTGACCAAAGTCTTAGCAAATTTAAGACATTGCAGTTTTTTGTTTTGCATTCCCCATACCGTCAAACCTTTTCTAATTTGGGGTTGTACATAAAGTAAAGTACAATTCAGAATGCATTTTTATTAAAATATCGATGTTGACATTAACATTCAAATTCCAGAATGGTATTTGTGAGTGAGCAGTGGTTTTCTACCTTCTCAATAAGTAACTTATAGTTAGTAGGTAACTTGAGAACTACAGATTTTAATGATTACTTAACTGCTGTATGTTCAATATGTCGTTTTCTGTGACAATATAACATTTAGCACATATTCAGAATTCAGGTTAGCAGCCTTAGCTTTAGCCACAACAGCTAACTCATAGTATATATTAGCTCAATAACAGCAACTAGTGTCAGTACTACCAGCTACTAACCATACTAACCACGAAGATTACAAGTAACTGCAGCCTTAACTGCACAGTGACACTAATGCTTATAAACGACGATGAAAAGAAAGAAAAGCTCCTTATGAAACTCACACAAATCCAATCTGTTAGTTACATCTCATCTCCATAACCACCGTTTGACAACTAAAAACATATGCGCATGCGCGATCTTAAGCCCCTCGAAATGACAACAGAGGCGTACAGAGATGTGTGAGAGAGGGGCAGCAGCGCCTCCCTCAGTTACTTAAATTTTATCACAGTTTGAATAAAAATAACAAATACTGTAATAAAAACTACTGACAATTGAAATATCCCCTAGTTTATTATACTGTGAGCAGTGTACAACCCCTGGCAAAAATTATGGAATAACCAGTCTCTGAGGATGTTCCTTCAGTTGTTTAATTTTGTAGAAAAAAAAAAGCAGATTAAAGACATGACAAAAAACTAAAGGCATTTCAAATGGCAACTTTCTGGCTTTAAGAAACACTAAAAGAGTAACGGTTAGATTTTTAGAACAAGCAAGGGAATGGAATCGCTCAATTCTGAGGCAAAAAATTATGGAATCACCCTGCAAACTTTAATTACAAACACTAACACCTGCATCAGGTTAAATCTGCTCATTAGTATGAAGGTAAAAAGGAGTGATCACACCTTGGACAGCTGTTGCAACAAGTGGACTGACATGAATCATGGCTCCAACACCAAAGATGTCAATTGAAACAAAGGAGCGGATTATCAAACTCCTTAAAGAGGGTTAATCATCACGCATTGTTACGCAAGATGTTGGTTGTTCACAGTCAGTTGTGTCTAAAACATGAACCAAGTACAAACAACATGGGAAGTAGGTTAAAGGCAAGCATATTGGTAGACCAAGGAAGACATCAAAGCATCAAGACAGAAAAGTTAAAGCAATATGCCTTGAAAACAGAAAAAGGAAAAGGGATTTACATACAGAAAAGTTAAAAGAAAGCCATCACTAACACCTAAACATAAAAAACAAGGTTACAATGGGCTAAGGAAAGGCAATCGTGGATTGTGGATGACTGGATGAAAGTCATATTCAGTGATGAATCTCGAATCTGGATTGGGCAAAGGTGATACTGGAACTTTTGTTTGGTGCCGTCCCAGTGAGATTTATGCAAACGACTGTCTGAAGAAAACATGTAAATTTCCACAGTCATTGACGATATGGGGCTGCATGTCAGTGTGGAGATGGCTTTCATTACATCTTCAATAAATGCACAGGTTTGCATTGACATTTTGGACACTTTTCTTTTCCCATCTATCAAAAGGATCTTTGGGGATGATTAATAATTTTCAAGATGATAATGCATCTTGCCACAGAGCAAAAACTGTGAAAACATTCCTTGAAGAAAGACACAAAGTCAATGTCATGGCCTGCAAACATTGAAAATTTGTGGTGGAAGTTGAAAAGAAAAAATGGTCCATGACAAGGTTCCAACCTGCAAAACTGATCTGGCAACAGCAATCAAATCAGTTAAGTCAATGCCTGATGTGTTGGAGTGTTATTTTGTTTGTTTGTTTTTCATGATTCCATAATTTATTTATCAGAATTGAGTGATTCCATAATTTATTCCCTGTGCTTGTTCTAAAAATCTAACCGTTAGTGGCTACCACAATTATATTTCTTGATTTCTTTTAGTGTTTCTTATAGCCAGAAAGTTGCCATTTGAAATGCCTTCAGTTTTTTGTCATGTCTGTGATCTGCTAAACAACTGAAGGAACATCCTCAGAGACTGGTGATTCCATATTTTTTTGCCAAGGGTTGTAATAATGCATGTTAATTTGGGATGGAAAAAAGGCTGTGTAAAGCTGTATTGATATGAGGTCAATAGGCTCTTGGTACTCCAGTTTCCTCCCACAGTCCAAAAACATTTTATTTCCTTTAAGCCTGGTTTACAATGCAGTATTTATCTCGGGTTAAAAGTACATAGCCAATTAAGCCACTGTCTGCTTAATACACTGTTCTGACCAAACGTTCCAAACAAAGGATAAATGTAGAAGATATATTTTCTGACTACTTTTACTAGTAATCATGAGGAAAACATGATTTTATAGTATTTGTTTATTTATTTCATATGTAAAGAAAAAAAGCTCTTTTGAAAACACCATAACCACAACAAAGCAAAAAAGATTATGGTTTGGTTAAGTTTAAGTGTGTGTATCTTCAATTAAGTCAGGCTTGCACAAGACAATGGCATTTATCCACAACTTGCGTCCAAGCATGTCTGTGCATAGTTCTGATTTAGCACATAGTCAGTGAGCTTGATGCAGGAGTGCTCATCATTCAGCAGTTTCTCCTGCAAGCAGGAATAAACAACTGAATTAAACCTAAATAAATTTGACAAAGAAAATGTGGCTCTATGATGGAATCCTGCGATTGCTTGACGCACCAGTTTGAGACCATGGTGGTCGTATCCCTGTATGTTGTCTAATGGGGAACAGGTGGAGTTCTGTGCAGCCACCTCTGGTGTAATACATGCTGCACTTGTGCGCTGTTTCTTAGCCAGTAATAAGAGGTAAACAGCCGTGGTATGATCATACTTCCACTGTACACAAAGTAAAGGGAAAAGCTAAAGCTGGCTCAAGCTACTTTACTGATATTTAGAGGTCAATGATGACAATATTGAAATGCACCTCAGACACGAGCTGGATGGTGCTCAGTTCAGAACAGTTGAGCAGCACAGCCATCTCACTGATGCAGCCCTGATCGAGATGATGAGGCTAAGACACATATTTTCGTGGTTAAAGACGCGTACACACTCATTTAAATGTATTTATGCATTCATATATATTAACGTGAATGCAGAAATACAAAACCTAAAACTCATCTACAAACTGTGTGTATGGTAGACTGTTACCAGGCAAGTGGTGTGCCACTCCACAGGGCTGCTGTACCCTTTCATCACCCATTGGTGATCCAGTAACTTTTCGATTGTCACCCTTCTCTTGGGGTCCACCTACAGGATGAAAACAGCTAATTCAGATAAGTTCACATAAAGATTTTTACACCATAATTATGGAAAGGCTAAACACATACAGCTTACCTGCAGCAGTTGTTTAAGCAGGAGTACACTTCCAAAAGAGAGCCAGTCAGGGTTGTCAAATTGTCCCCTCTGACGGAGCACAAAGCAAGCCACTAATGCTACTCATTCTGAGCATAAGGTCAGATTTCATTGTCGTTCAGTCACTCATACTAACCACGATTTGTCTGCAGAGCCCATTCAAGGTTTGGTCTTCAAATGGAAGGTAGCCACAAAGCATTGTAAACAAGACCACGCCTAAACTCCAGATATCTGCCTGAAATGCACAGAGAGCAGCAAGTTAAAGGAAGGTCATTCTATACACTTTATACTATCCATGTCCATTTGTTTACCTCTGACCCAATATAGGGTTTGTGCTGGTACAGCTCTGGTGCTATGTAGGGATGGGATCCACAGAAGGCCGTTAGTGGCGAACCCAAACCCCCCTACAAGACAATGAATGTTTCATTAGCAAACCTTTATCAGTCTATCATGTACCATTGTAAATACTGACACGCACCTCTGGCTTAGCACAGAGCCCAAAGTCAATGAGCTTGATATTATAATGCTCATCAAGCAGCAGGTTCTCCTAAGAGCAGAATTAAACACAACAATATAATGAAAAAGGTCAAAGAAAATATGGCTCCAAGATGGAATCCTATTATTGGTTGACGCACTGGCTTGAGATCGCGGTGAGCGTATCCCTGGCTGTGGACGTAAGCCAGTGCTGAAATGATCTGGCGAAAGAGCCTGCGAGCTTCCACCTCATTAAAACCTTCATTTTCTGCTATGAGCTCATAAAGCTCTCCTCCAGGACAATACTGAGAAAAACAACAATATCCTTCAACGTTTTCTCCTAAAATGTAGCTCAGGGCCAGATTGTTAATAACTCATGGCACCGTACCTCCAGCACTAAGTATATCAGGTTTGTAGTCTCGATGAGTTGATAAAGTTGGCACACATACTGATGGTGGAGATGTTTCATGGCATCAATCTCACACCATAAGGCATCCTGCAAATAAATAGGTTTCTTGCTTTCTAATGTAAGATCAGTTGGTGAGGGAAAATAAATAAGGATCAAACTTACACTGACATCCTTCTTCTCCATGATCTTGATGGCCACCTTCTCCCCCGTTAAAATGTGCCTTCCAAGGTAAACCTTCCCAAATCCACCTGCAGAGAACGTGATACGTTCAATTGATATAGCTTTGATTTACACACACACAAAGATGACTAGAGGTGTAATATTTACCCGATCCGATGGTTTCAAAAACCTCATAGTGTTTGTGGAGCTCAGTGAAGTCATCCACGAGCTCACACTCAACACTTTGGAAGGGTGCCTGCAGCACACAATAGTAAACATCCCATAATCTACAAGGGTCAGTCGCAAATGCAATCCCAAATGCCCTCTGTCCTTTATTACCTGAGAGGCAGGTGTGGCATTTGTGGTCATCAGTTCCAGTGCAAAGGGTGTGGCCTCAGTATTATCCCTGTACAGTGAGGAGGGTTTGGCAGCACTGGTCATTGACTCTAGTGAAGGAGTGACAACACTTTCCATTTCCACCAAGCAGGGTATGATTTCTGTGTCCACGTTCTGTAAGGAGGGTGTGGCCCCTGTATCCATCATCAAAAGTGTTGGAGGCATGGTCTCTATGTCCCTCACTTCCACTGAAAAAGGCATGAATCCTGAATCCACAATCACTGGTGATGGAAGCATGGCCTTTGTGTCCCTCACTTCCAGTGAAAGAGACATTTCCCCTGAATCCATGATCACTGGTGATGGGGGCGTGGCATCTGTGTTGCTCACTTCCAGTGAATGAGGTATGGATTCTATATCCTTCACTTTCCATGAAGAGGGTGTGGCCTCTGCATCTTTATTCTGTGAAAGGGCTGTGGTCATCACTGATATAGGTGAGTCCTCTTCAGCCTTCACCCCCAGTGAAGGGGATGTGGCCTCAGTGTCCCCTATTTCTACTGAATGCTCCACGACAGAGCTCTGCTCCGACACCTACAGACACATCAATACACCTATACATGTACAACTTATACACTTAAAGGCATCTTGATGCAGCTCCACAATATGGCCTACATACATCAGTACATATACATACAACTTTTACCTATAGTGTAATAAGTCCTCAGATGGAGCTTCTCAGATATTTTTTATGTAATTTAATATTTTTTATTTTAGCTCTATGGATTATATAAAATACATACATTTACATTATTAATATAAATGCTGAACTGTAACACTGTAATAGATTGAGTTTACTTACAGAGGTCTGGTACCCAGAGTCGAGCTCATCATCGTTATAGAGAAATTTTGGTCGTAGGGTATAGTACAGTGCTACAGCAAGACCGGCACAGGCACCAACAGCCAGTAAAGCTTTATTTCTCCACATATCCATTGTCACTGGATGTTTTTAAATCTTTAAATCGAGTCAAAAGTTATACCTAAGGAGAGCTTTACTACAAATGATCCGACTTGTTCCGCAACACCGCTTACATTCACCACACGGAATGTTGGGGCTCCCATTGTGATGTCATAATTACTGAGCTACAGAGCTTATATTTGGATATTACTGTATTAGATGCTGTAACATGAACACAATAACGCTGATTTTAGACAATTATCATTACACACCATTACAAAAAATATAATTTTCACACTTTACACACGTTAGAACATTGAAACAGTGGCATACTCTATAGTTGCTGCAGCTCCCACCATAATGAGTGAATTAAATTCATTTGTTTACACATTTTTTCTGCATTAAGTTGTTTAGGACACTTTAGTTAAGTTTAGTTAAGTACTAGAGGTACACAACACAATTCAAATCACCCATACAAAGACATACACAACTCTCCAAACTGAAAAACTTAAAGATCTAGATTTTGTAATAAACTCCTAAATAATATGGAAACTTAATACATTTTTTATTTCTTGCTATAATGTATGAGGTACTTTTATTCAAATCCCTGCTATTTAAACAACAAACCCTATACCTAATGACAATCTGAAAGTAGAAGCTAAGAAATTAAATCCGTCATCGATTAAGTGCCTATCAGTGTAGCATAACTGGTATAGATTAAGTCTCGGCATATTATGTATTGGCTCCACTTGCTTCCACTTCCTACTTTTACCAACTTTTGAGAAGAAATCCCTGGTGAGAAAATAAATTAAGCTAATACTATAATAAATTATATGCAATGAGCAACATTATAGGTAAATGTTATATACCAACAATAGGAAACAGCTGATCCTGGGCTCTAATATCACACACTGGCTTTTGTACAACCCAGTCCACAGAATTTACAGAGAATTGTCCAAGAAAGAAAATATATCCAGTAAGCGGCAGGTCTCTAGGAAAAAATGCCTTGTCAATACTAGAAATCAGAGAATGGCCAGACTGGTTTGAGCTGATAGGAAGGCAACAATAACTTGAAATAGGAGACAGTGGCACAAATAGTTAAAAGCTAAAAAAATTCTAGGGTTGAATAAAGTTAATACTCAATGTAGTTTTATTTGTAAATACAGCTTTACTATGCTGCTCACAATATTTCAATATTAGAGGATATTTCATCATGGGATATTTCATTTTGAAGTATTTCCTAATTTTTGTAACCAGTATAGAATACAATACCAATAGGTCCAGTTGCAATGTCTAAACAGTTGTCTTAATACACTGCTCACAAAAATTAGGGGATATTTCTAAATGAAATATGCCATAAGGAAATATCCCCTAAATTTTGTGAGCAGTGTATTAAGACAACCTATAATACTGTAAAGACTGTGACATACTGTGTATGTCAGTGGCTTGCTAGTAGCCGCAGTAAGACTGCATGGGAAGCTCAGCTTTCCCTAAAATGTCCAGAAATATAATGGTCAAATATGTACAGTTGTGTTAACATTTAAGTTACCAAAAGGATTAATCCCAATTTGATTGACAGCTATTTTGAGATGTACATCATCACTTAATCACTTAATATGCACAATATACACTATATATGTGTATATATTCAATATAAACAATGGGTCAAGGCCACCTAAACAGCCTAGATCTGCTGGCCATTGAGAAAACACTGGTCAAGGTCCTGGAAAAAGATGCCTACTTGGTACGTTAGTGACACAGATCATTTGCTTGAAAAGAAACAGAGCGCAGAATATACATATAAATGACATAAGCTAACAGTGAGCTTACCCTCTTTGAAAGATCAG
>JAUZSV010001160.1:2321-21226 GCA_034780495.1 Parotocinclus cesarpintoi | reverse complement strand
CGTGGCAACAGGTGTGTCAAACTTTTCTTTGCGCGTAAAAGAACTGTGACCTTGCCAGAGTTTATGAACTTTATAACAAAAACACTAAAAAATGTGCTTTTGTTGAGAAAACTTTTACATCAGTTGTTGCCCTTTCATTTTATTCAATGAAATGTATTACAGGCTTCTATTTCTCATGATAAACTTTCATGCAGAACTGCCAGTACTGATATTTAGATCCCTGTGGTCATGAGTCAGTGTTCACCCTCATTTATTTTGGTTTGAACTCTACAAACACTTATTTTGTGTCTTTGGCAGTACACGAGGCTTGGTGCTATGCTCACACACTCCTGCTCTCTGGGATACAACGGTGCTGTATTACAATCCCGTGCTGTTCAGTTGGCTCTGGATGGTGCCCTTAGCTTACCACAGGGATTCATCAATCAACTCATCTCTGAGATGGAGGAAGTAGAGAAGGAGGAGAAAGCGCAGCAGGATGCCAAAGCGTAAGTCATCACCATTATGCTGACTGTGGCTAAATAAATACCAGGGCCAGTTACTTGCACTAACAGTCTCCTCTTAAGACTATAATGATGAGTAAATTAACCAAATTCAAATTGACTTGTTCTTATTCAGTAAAAGGTCTAAATGTTTGCTATTTGTCGATTAAAGGGGTCAGTTTATTGTTGTGTAGCACCTCATGAATAGAAATGCGCTTACTGATCATTTGATTAGGTACACCAAAGTTAGCCTAATATTAACCTTTCTCATCTTACCTTCCCTCATCTTCCATTTTTTGCTTGCACTGAATACTATTGTTCATTCTAAAGAGAAAACGTCCTCCACATAACAGCAGTTAGTTAGTCTTTGTAGTAAGATAATTAATCTGTTCTGGTTTAATCCCATGTTATTACACTGTGTTTCAAATGATTATGCAAAAAGTGTTTAGGAGTGATAAGGTAAAACTTGTGTGCTGGAACAAGAGTCGCACCCACAGGAAGCAGAGGTCAAGGGCAGGATAAATAAAAAACTTTGACTAATCGAAAAGATTACCAGATTAGACGACTACCAATATAATCGTTGGTTGCATCCCTAAATAGTACTGTCCCCTAAACAATTTAAACCTATAGCAACAAACCACACTGGAACACTGAATAAAACACAAATGTTTTAGTGGATTGTTACTAGTAACACGGTAACTGCTTTTTTTTGCAGACTTAACTTGGCAGAGTTTCCATATTGAGCACGTTTGTACAGAGTGAAAGAGCTCATGGAGAGGAACAACGTGAGCATCGAGGAGGTCATATCAAAGCTTGGTTAGTCCCTTCTAATGTGCTTCCACATCACAGTATAATGATAGAGCCTGCTGTGCTACAGACAGGCACCGTTTCATGTCCATGTTACGTCCTGTGAAATAGGCTGGACTAAAATGGATGCTGACCAGACATCACCGGAGTCACATAGTGTTTTAGGCTACTGTAATGTAAATATAAAGAACAATATCACAAGAAAACTGTGTGCAAATGATGTGTAGATGGGAGATACCACTGAAAACACAAGGGGAATGCTACCATGTATGTACAGGTAGTGGGTGGACAAACAAAAGAGTACTACTAACAATAGGACACACACATATACATATTCATATACTTGTTACAAATAAGTAAAGCCATCCACACAAACACAATTAACTCATACAAAAAAAGTCTCTAAACACATCAACAGTGTGTAGTCCAAACTTGAGATAACAAGCAAACGAGAACACAACATGTAAGGTGTTCAGGTTTTAAGTGAATGACGGACCTCGGCTCATCTCTCTCGTGGATCCGCACCGTTGATTGGCTGTTAAGGTGACCATCTGTTTACAGCAATGTCTGAAGTTAAAAGGCAGATTTGTATTTCCTTATTCAATTTAAAGCAATCAGACATTGGTCGGACGGACATTAAACGGTGCATGTCTGTACTTCGTCTCAGCACAATCTGGTTAATACAGTGGTGATACTAAACTTTTGTACTCACAGGCAATGGCATTGCAGCTCTGGAGTCTGTTCCCACTGCCATCTTCTGTGTGTTGTACTGTTTGGAATCCCGGGAAGGCCTTCCAGAGAGCTACGGAGGCATGGAAAGGACAGTAGCTTACAGCTTAGCTTTGGGAGGTGACACAGACACCATTGCGTGCATGGCAGGTGCCATTGCGGGTGCCCATTATGGCATTGATGCCATTCCCCAAAGCTGGCTGAATAGCTGTGAGGGGATGGAGGAAGCCAAACACCTGGCAGAGCAGTTATATAATCTGTACAACACCGTGCAGGCAAAGGGGGACGGGGTGACGGTGAACGACAGCAGTGAACCAGCATCACATCTGCAGCAGACAAAAACAGAATGATAGACATTGTGAATGATACACAAGCAGCCATCAGTAACACATGCTATCACACACTAAACTGAGAGAAAACAATGCATTTTTAGAAGCATACATCACTGTTGTGTGTATTTGTACAAAATGCTTTACAATAAAATTATAAAGCACTAACCTGTTTTATTAATTTAAATAAATGAGCCCGTGACATAGAAATATCAAAAGCAGAAATATACACAAAAAAAGTAAAATATCGCCGTAAACGACAAAATGGCACAATGTGAGCACAGTATAAAGGTAGGAATACAATTAGATTTATATGACCGGTATTAATTAAAGTATTTATAGTTTTGTGATTTTCTTGGATTTTCTAGTATAGGGCAGTGGCAGAATTTGATGGAATTTTGGGGTAGTTAAGGGTCACCTGGTAAGACATCAAGTTTAATATTAATATGTCACTGGCAACTGGTTACTTGGTTTTGCTTGGCCCACTTTTATCAGTATATATAAATGGACCCTGGACGACGTGCCACAAATGTGCAAAAGAGAGAAAAAGTTATGTGACCTGCTCTATTGTATTGTATAATTAATTTTTCTAGCACTCTGTTCTATGTTGAGTATATATAAAACCATTTAAATAATAAACTTATGAACTTATGCTTTATTTACATTAGTATTTCATTTGACATGCAATTTGGTATTAAATTAAGGAGCCACTTGGATTTTTCAGAGAACCATCACAAAAGAATCATCCATCACTACAAAAGTGGCCAAATGGGATAACATTGGGCCTTCAGAAATAAATGCTTAATAGATGCAAAGTGTGGTCTGATAAGACCACATCTGTAATAATACAGGGTCTTGCCAGTGTGTAAAAGTGCTTCCCCTGCTGCCCTATAAAACAACTTTCAGAGACTGCTTTTGGATAGTTGACCTTTGGTGAGAGAACATTGACTGCTAGACATGCCTCTATGAAAGGGGGTGTAGCATTGGAGAAGCAGGATGGTCTTCAGACCATGTTCTGAATTAGCTGTTAGGAGATGTTGGAATTCAGTTGTTTTGGGAGAGCATGCACACACTGAACTGGCTTCAGATGGCCACAGATTCATTGTCCACCATCGTGGCACCTTCACTATACACTCTCGTCTCTGCCTGGACTATTTCCAATCACTCAGTATAAGAACATTTGCAGTGCTGTCATTAATGGAAATTAGACACATGGCCTCAAATTGGAGCACAAAATCAGTATCAGTGCGAATCCACATTAGAATGGAAAAAAAGCATGTAATCTGAGTGAATTCTAATAAAGCATTGTTATTAGTGCTAGACTAACCAGGCCAGCATTTCAAAACCTGGCAACCTTGTGGGTTTTTTATGCAGTAGTGTCGAAAGTATACAGAGAGTGGTGTGATTAGAGAAAAACGTTTCACTGAGTGGAACAACGCTGATTTTCCAATTTTGAGTATGGCCCCTTTTCTGCCCAGGAGTGTATTTTGATATTAATGATCTGAAAGAATGATCTGAAATTGAAGTAAAATAGAAGCTGCCCCAAGTAAACGTACATGAACACTTTACTTAAAATACTACAAATTTGGGGATATTGTATTTTATTATTGGCTATTTCATTATGACATATCCAGTATTTTTGTGAGCAGTATAGTGTTTGTTGACTGGTTAAAATAGCTAAATCAATACAGTATACAATAATAACAATAGTGGATATGAACAAGATTTTAAATAAATGCTCTTAAAAAAAAAAAGTTTAAAATAACGTATAACTGCTTTTATGATAATATAAGATTGTAAATTTGTTTTAAGACATTTGACCGTTGTAAAAAGCGCCATATAAATAAATTTGACTTGACTTGACTTATGCCTTTTTTTAATTCGTTTTCATTCATACAGAACTGTGAGGCAAGCTGAGTGTTATTTGTGCAATATTGTACTGTACTTAAACAGTGTAATTCTGGTCCCTACCAGTAGATGGCAGTTATAACTTCTGCAGCGTTCAATATGCCAAGTAAGGAACGGTAATAAATGGCGAGCATGTAGCCCATGCTGAAGATTATAGATTCATTTTGATTAATGTGTTTACATTAAGGACAGGAGCTTTATTATAAATGGACGGTAAGTTTAAGCTCGATTTGCAATAAGAATCTAATATTTAAATTCTAAATTATCTGTAAATTAGCTATGTTGCAGTTTGTTGCACACTGCGTACTACAAGTCAACATAGTTACTTATTTCAGTACAGTAGAAACCTACTTTGTAAAATATGTTCTTATTTCCTGTTTAAAATGATCACACTAGTGGGTAACTGATAAACCTTTACTGTGTGAATAAGTCTCTGTATCCCGTATTTATCCAGTTCCGTCCTATGATGAAGTGTTGCTTAGTGATAGGATGAGGGATTGAAGATTGAAACTGGTTGTAGATAGTTATAAAGTTAAGTTTATCTGAACTCAAGGCATGTAGGTCAGGACGACGGAGGAGATGAAGAAGAAATGTCATGTAAGAGACTTTGGATGTGTCATGGTTGTTTATACTGGTCCATAACAGAAAAAAAAATCAGAGAATGGCCAGACTGGTTCAAGCTAACGAGTTATGCAGCAGAGCATCTCTGAATGCACAACAGGTTAAATATTGAAGCAACTGGGCTACAACAGCAAATGACCACACTAGGTGCCACATGTTGCTTGGGCTAACCAACATTGGACAGTAGAAGATATTGAATATTGCCTGATCTGATCTGAGTATCGGTTTCTGGTGCAACATTGGGATCTGGATCAGAATTAGGTTTAAATAAGATGCAAGAATGGATACCTTGTTTCAACTGTCCATTCTGGTGGTGTTGTACTGGTGTGATGGATATTTTCTTTTCACACTTTAATCCACTTGATACCAGTTGAGCTTCATTTAAATGCCGCAGCCTACCTGTGTATTTATGTGTCATCTTCAGATGGCTACTTCCAGCAAGATAACGTGATTTTACAAAGCTCCAGTAATCACATTGTTTTCTTTAACATGACAGTGGGTTCACTGTGAGATAGCCTTCACTGAGTACAGTAGTGAAACACGAGATTTGCATCATGCCTGTTCAGCCGAAAAATCTGCAGCAAATGTGTGATGCTATCACGTCACTGTGGAGAAATTCACTAGAATTTCTGTTGAATGTTTCCAGCACTTTGTTTAAGGCTGTTCTGAAGGCAAAAAGGGTGCCCAACCAAGTTCTAGCAAGATGTGCCTAATAAAGTGGCCATTAATGCGTTGTCATCTCACATGACTTTTATGAATGTTGTGGTAAATTGTTATTTATTTTTAAATTAATTCAGAATTTAATTGCTATAAAACAACCTGCTTTTTAGAGCAAGTGTAAAAGAGAGTCTGAGAGTCTGTTCATCTATTTGGTTAAGGTCCGCGAACAGGAGAAGGATTAGAAAATGTTTCAAATTATAAAATCATCATCATCTCCTAGTGTAGTGTCATTTTCAGGTAATTTTAGTCTCTGCTTCTTTTAACTATGTGGCAGAATACTAATTGCATGAAGTCATCTGTGTTTTCTGGAAAACCATTTGTTGCTTTCCTAAAAACAATCTTAGAATCACCAAATCTGTAAATAGGTCAGGCATTTAGAATTTCTAAAAGGTTGCATTTCAGAAATTTTCCATGGTGTATTCAGTCAGCATTTCTGCGACGGCACACATTGTATCATTAAGATAAAAAAACCTTTAAAGATTTTAGCTTAATAATTTGCTATATTGCACCTTTTAACAGTGAAAGCAGAGTAAAAGATTTTTTTCAGCCAAGACATTTATGAGGCTGATTTATTTCGTCACCTATACAGCTGTTTATAATCTCCATACCATCTTGATTTAAAAACAAAATAATTAAGATATGATGCTGGTTAACATATAATTGTAGTACTAACAAATATCTACTTTTTGTTTTAATAGAGCTAATGATACTTTCTGGCATTTTTTGGGACTGATAAAAAAGCTCTCAGTAACTTATACGTTATATTTACGTGATTTAAACCATATGTGTATCTTGTGCAATCAGAAACAACAACTGCTGGAAGAAAAGGCAATTTGACTGGAAGTGCCAGAAAACTGAAGGATAACGCAGCAGATTGGCATAACTTAATTCTGAAATGGGAGCGTCTGAGCGATGAGGGAGCCACCACTGCAAATAAAATTGTCAACAGCAAACTGAGCAAAGAGTAAGACCTGGGGAATTTCAGTTTGCTTACAGTTTTACATTATGAAGGATAATGCTTGTGTACTCTTCATATGTGTACTTGTGTCTAAAGCAGGTCTGTAAAGGAACCTGAAGTGATAACAGAGGAAGAAAGTTCATCTCAAGCTCCCCCTGAAAAACATATGTCTCAAGAAAACCTGGAGCTAGAGGAGGAATGCTTGAAACTGCAGCATGTTGTAGATAAAATGGTATGGTTAGTCATAATGTTCAAGAGGAGCAAATGTTAAAGGAGCCAGTTAATTACTTTTTATGTCTTGTTTTGCTTTTTAAAAGATTATTACACCATGTCTTGGCTTGGTTGGAGTCCAGATTTTCAACTGCTTGTCAACTGTTGGAACTCATTACCATTGAGTGGAACAACATAGATTTAGCAGATGTTTTTTGTGTATATAACATTGGTTTTGACTCTGGATCAAGTGGTCGAATAGTACAAATGCCACTTCTTCCCTTAAAGCCCATGGGATCAGACAGATATATGTGAGGATATACAACACAAAGTGTTTTTGGAAGCATCCAACTTGAAGGCTATCATGGGATAGAAGCCTCTACCCCACACAAATGAAGCTAATGATCTTTATTTTAACCACTGTGTAGGATGATTGTATTATCGAAGTTCTGGTTCAGGTGAAGTTTGATAGTGACCATTTGGTCTAACCATTAGCATGACTGCACCCATTATTGCTTTGCATTGCATGGCATTAAAATTAAACCACACCAACAAACCACAGTGGGTTGAATAAGTGCTTTTGTGCCCCTGCCAGTTTAACTGCAATATATAGTGCTTTCCAAAAGTCTTAGTCATTCTATATTTTTCAGTTTATTTTCTATATTTAAGAATGTAGAATTACAGACTGTAGTCCATCTGTTTCTCTACATACTTTGTCAGTCACCTTTACTCTATTCTGCCGATGAAGGATTTAAGGGGGACTAACATAAACTGTGTAACAACAGAGTTTGACTTTACAACTACAAGGTGCAGCACTTTGGTAGGTGTGTCTTACGGATTGCACAGTGAGTGAGCAGTGTTTAATAGCTCCAGCAGCACTGCTGTGTCTGATCCAACAGCTCAAATGCCATTAAGTTTTGCTAATCATTAACATCTTCTTCGCAACCCATTTTCCACACATTTAATGAGACATTTATTGCAATGTACCACCTCTTCTCAATATATGAGTCCTGTCACACACTCCCACAGGTATTTATAGCTTATTTATTGCAACAATACTGGTATGGTCAACTGCAGTAAACATGCATGGCGATATTTTTTGTGGGTGGAGCTTATGTTGACACACCAATCCCTAAAGAGTTTCCAGTTCAGTACGTTGGATATTGTGTAGAACCCTCTAGACTTAAGCTCTTGTATTGTGCATATAATACTTTACAAAATGTTTTCTGTATGGATATACTGTTTTAGAGACCTGTCAGAATTCATTGACTGGAAAGCCAATAAGGTTATGTTTTTTTTCCTTTTTCCAAAGACTCACATTCTGTCAAAAATGAAAAAGATTGTGTGTTCTGAGAAGGGGATCTGTGAACTGGAGGCGTTTCAATATGGAGAGAAAGGAAGACCAGCACCACTGTTTCAGACATGGTCTACACAACAGTTTGGTAAAAAATATATGAATAGCATTCATATTTTTGCCCTTCAATTTGATTGCTTGGTTAATGAGTGTACATAGTGTAGGTAAAAATTGGAGAAATCGGTTCTAAGCAAAGCATCTTGTTATACCCTTGCTTGTCCTGATCAGAATCTTAACAATTTATTACCATTTATGTATACATATATTCACTGGGTGCTGGAATTTAGACACACAGGACAGGGTACCATTCCAACCCCTGATAACAACCAGCCTTCACATTACCTGGGGTTTGAACCCGGGCTCTCAGGAAGTGCTGTGTATAGAAGGTAGCTCTTACCACAGAGCTATCAGAGCTGCTCAGTTCCATACTAATAATAAAAAATAAATTTCCTGTATGAAAATAAAATGTTCTTTTGGTTTTGAAAACATTATCTATTAGTAATTAGCTATGCATGTACAACTGCTGGAAAAATTATGGAATCACCAGTCTCTAAAGCTGTTTCTTCAGTTGTTTAATTTCAAATGGCATTAGAAACAATAAAGGAAATCAAGAAAAATAAGTATGGTGGCCAGTAACAGTTAGATTTTTTTAGATCAAGCACACGGAATAAATTATGGAATAACTCAATTCTGAGTAAAAGATTATGGACTCACCCTTTTTTCCATTTTCATTACAAACACTAACAGCTGCATCAGATTAAATCTGCTCGTTAGTATGTAAAAAGTTAGCAGGTAAAAAGGAGTGATTACACCTTGGAGAGCTGTTACAACAAGTAGACTGACATGAATCATGGCTCCAACACCAGAGATGTCACTCGAAGCAAAGGAGAGGATTAAAAAACTCCTTAAAGGGGGTAAATCATCACGCAGTGTTGCACCAGATGTTGGTTGTTCACAGTTAGCTGTGTCTAAAACCTGGACTAAGTATAAACAACATAGGAAGGTGGTTAAAGGCAAGCATACTGGTAGACCAAGGAAGACATCAAAGCATCAAGACAGAAAACTGAAAGCAATATGCCTTGAAAACAGAAAATGTACAACAAAACAGTGGGGAACAAATGGGGCGAGACTAGAGTCAACGTTTGTGACCGAACTGTAAGAAACCGCCTAAAGGAAATGGGATTTACATACAGAAAAGCTAAAAAAAAGCCATCACTAACATCTAAACAGAAATAAACAAGGTTACAATGGGCTAAGGAAAGGCAATCGTGGACTGTGGATGACTGGATGAAAGTCATATTCAGTGATGAATGTCGAGTCTGCGTTGGGCAAGGTGATGATGCTGGAACTTTTGTTTGGTGCAGTTCCAATGAGATTTATGCAGACGACTGTCTAAAGAAACATGCAAATTTCCACAGTCATTGATTGATGCCATGGGCTGCATGTCAGGTAAAGGCACTGGGGAAATGGCTGTCATTACTTCAATAATTCAATTATCTTCAATTAATGCACAGGCTTACATTGACATTTTGGACACTTTTCTTATCCCATCTATCGAAAGGATGTTGGGGGATGATGAAATTCTTTTTTCAAGATGATAATGTATCTTGCCATAGAGCAAAAACTGTGAAAACATTTATTGAAGAAAGACACATAAGGTGAATGTCATGGCCTGCAAACAGTCCGGGTCTCAATCCAATTAAAATCTGTGGTGAAAGTTAAAGAAAATGGTCCATGACAAGGCTCCAACCTGCAAAGCTGATCTGGCAATCGCAATAAGAGAAAACTGGAGCCAGATTGATGAAGAATAATGTTTGCCACTCATTAAGTTAATGCATCAGAGACTGCAAGCAGTTATAAAAGCCAGAGGTGATTCAACAAAGTACTAGTGATGTGTTATTTTGTTTGTTTGTTTTTCATGATTCCATAATTTATTCCTTGTGCTTGTTCTGAAAATCTAACTGTAACTGGCTACCACAATTATTTTTCTTGATTTTTTTTTAGTGTTTCTTAAAGCCAGAAAGTTGCCATTTGAAATGCCTTTAGTTTTTTGTCATGTCTGTGATCTGATTTTTTTCTACAAAATGAAACAACCGAAGGAACATCCTCAGAGATTGGTGATTCCATAATTTTTGCCAGGGGTTGTACATGATAAGGTGTACTTTTTGTGTAGTAAGGCGTATTGTAATTATGAGTTTAAATGTAAGTTGTAAGTTGTTTAGTGTGTTTATCTGTTGTAGTATGGCTTTGTTTATGCACACAAATGAAGCTTTGATTTAATAACTTGATATAGGAACTGGTCCAACTTAAATATCCTCTTGTTTTTCCAGGAGCAACATTTATTTTAATGAATGGTTTTTGCCAATACTGTGTGCCTTCTAATTTCTAATGTAAATCATAAGTGAATTCACATAAGTGTAAGGAATACTATGTTAGAATGCTTAGGATCGGTCAAAGTAGAAGACACACACACAGCACAAGGTGGTGATTGATTAAATGGGTAATTTTCCAGGAACAAGAATAAAGAGTTAATCCAAGATAATGCCATACCCAAAGAACATAGTGTACACCTGTAAAGTATAATTCAAGTTCAGGTTATGTGCAGTCATGGACATCAGTCCCATTTACATTAATTACATTTTCCTGCTGCTTTGGTTGTTAAAACAATCACATACTGTACTACTGTGTTTTTCCTATTTTTGGGGTAAAGTCCATATACTACATATATTAGCCAATACTACACATGTTAATTAAACATATTACTTTATTGTCTACCAAGCAATGTTTTAGAGGCTTTTTATTCCTTATTTATGTGGGTACATAAAAGAATGATACTGTTACAGTGGAACAACAGAATTTCAAACTGGTTTCAGAAGGCCATAAAAGTTAAATTTCCCCATAAGAAGTGTGTGACTGAAATTGCACACACAGACTAGTCCATACTGCTCAAAGAAATGAGGGGAAACTCTAAAATATTTTTTTTTCTTAAATACTAAAATTATATAATATATACACTCTATGCATGATCACCATGATCACACCCTAGTTTCATTTGTGTTTTATGGTGATACTGTATTGGTCTGTTATCTCCACTGACAGGAATGGATTACATGCATTGTGGTTGGAAGATATTTTATTTAAATGGACCATTTCATGTCTGAATTGTTTGGGTAAAGAGACGTTCCAAGCACCAAGAGAATTTCAAATTCCAAAATTCTGCTGTATTTGTGTAATAATATTATGATAATACAAACATGTAATCGCATTATACAAAGCTTCTATATAAACCTTTTTTTTCTTTCTCATCCAGGCTAATGAGAATGGATAACTAGTTTAGATGGAGCATTCTGCTGCATTCAAACCTGGATCAAGAAGCTAAAGGACTGTGCTGCAGTGTATCTGTTTTAGTCTGCTCCAAACTGAAGAAGGCTCATGTGTGGAAGTCATAGATGTTTACATATTGTATTTAAAACAATTTTGTTAGTATGTATGTCCGAATAGTGATTTGAATGGTCTGCTCACTGAGAAGTAATTTTGATAACAGAAGTCATGAAAGCTGTCAGTACTTTTTTTTTAGGCTGGAATTTCTATGAAAATAGTTACCTAGTTGGGTAAGTTTTGAGAAGAGTGGATGGCACTTAAAGTGGATGATATAGCAAAATGTTATATTGTATTTTTTTCCATGTGGACGATAGTTTCACGAAGATGAGACATTTGTTAAGCATATTGGTGTATTTCACAGAACTGTGGACAGTAATGGGTTTACCTATACATATTTATATGATATATTCTCTCGGTATAATACTTTTGCATGGTCTTTTCTCAGCTGTGGTCATTTCTCAGTCAGGTAATTACACTGGTCAGCTTAAGGACTCATTTTAAAGATTAATGTATAAGTAGCACAGTGATTTAGTGACTGTCTAGTTGCAGTCTTGGGGCAAATAGACCTGGTTATTTGAAATTGTTTTAGTCTTTGGACTGGAATTTAGTAGACATATAGCTAATCTATGTGAATAATTGTGCTTATTAAGATGCTGCGGCTAGATGTTAACATGGGGATCAGTGCCCTTGATACAAAACTGTGTAAATTGTGTACAATTTTTTCAGAGCAAACTGCAAAAACAAAGAGTATTGAACATGGATGCATGTATTTTTAATTATTAGATTTTCAAAATCGATGGTTTTATTAACTTTGCCCTCCTGAGTGTAGTTATCTGTTGCAAAGTGGTCAAATCAGGTGGATAGACAGCTTTAAATACATGCTTATTTTGATAAACACACATTTTCCGTTGTTTATAAAATTTTTACCTGCATATAACATTGCACTGGCAGGCTTATTGCTATCAAGAAAAAATACTTCCCTACCAGTAGGGTAATGCCCACATTACTGAGAAATGCCTACATGCTGAGAACTACCACATATACTCCAGAGAGAGACCTGGATTAGTAACATTTTAGGGCAAATAAAATTTGCCTTTGTGTTTGAGAGTGGTAGAATGCAGAAGTGTGAAAAATTCACAGGTGTCCACAGTTTTTGCTACTAGTCAATACTGTTCTGGTTTATTTTATTTCTACTATGTGTCTACGCACAAGTCCTAGGCTGGAGCCCAATTCTCGTGGGTTAAAGAAAGACTAAGACAGTGTTAAAAACACTACAAGGCACAGTGAATGTCTAAATTACAATTGTATTTTTATTATTTGACACGTTATAATGCACAAAATGTTAAACATGCATATTTAGAAGAACATATGATCAGCACTTTTTGCATTTGTGTACAAGTTCACAAACCTTCAAGCAGTGGTTTTCAGTTACCTAAACCCATCCATTTCAACTACCAAATGGCAGTATAAAATACAAACACAGGATAGCCAGTACACACAGTTTGATGGTATATATGACAAAGACCTAAACCTCTGATTTAACATTAACTGCTGTTAATCCGTATTCAGAAAACTCAATTTCTATTTATTCAGCCTGCACACCCAATGAGGGCACTGCATAATTTGAATGCTCATTGTTCTAAAGGTTATATCAGCCATTTGCTGCTGATTTTCCTCATTTGAGATTACACATATTTTTGTATGCGTTTGTTTTGGGAGATGAAATTCAAGCAATGACCACTTATAGCATTCAAAGTATATTTAGAAGCACTTTATTTTTTATTAATGCGGGAAATCTTACAACTGGCGATTTGACAGTTAAGTTCAATGTTACACTGAATGATACAGATTGCTTACAGACTGCAAAGGAAGTTAGTTGCTTAAGCAGCATTTTGTTCAGTTATGAAGGTTGTCAGAATATTTTTTTTCTATTTGCCATTTTTGTGTAGCAAGCCTAAAATTATACAATATTCTGTAATATTCTAATGTTAAATTTCCGTCCTACTTTTAACATCACCTAATCAATGTAGGCTACGTTGTATGAAGAAATGAAAAGTGGTATACCTCTAAAATTTGCAGTTAATAATACATGATCTTACAATGTAAGGTAAATAATCACTAATAATGTTACATTGGGGCAGTTATTAACCTTTATTGATTAGATAGGATACAGGTCCTGCATCACAATTTGTTAATTGAACTACAATGTATGCTTACAGCCGCCTAAAGCTTTCGGTATTAGTAAAAGTACATAGAGCTTTTAAATAATTTATTGGAAAATATTTTGTTAAATTATCTAGTTTGTTTGAGCATTGTGGGTTAACTGACTAATTTAATATTTATTTTTGTAACCTTGCTGTAATTACTATCTGCACTGCTAATGTTATTTGTGCAGCAGGATTTGAAATGAACCTTGTGTACAACACATTAAAGTGATATTAGTTTACATTTCTGTAAGACTATTTGGTATTATTCAATTATTTGAATGCTTGGATTGCTTAGAACATTTTACTTACTAAAATGTTTTTCCTTTTTACTGTTGTCAATGAGGTATACACTGCTGACAAAATTAGGAGATATTTCAAAATGAATTTAAAGAGGATTCCACAAGAACTGCTGGACAATCTGATCCTGTCGCTGCCCCATCACTGTCAGTGTGTTTTTACAGTCTTGGGTGATCATACACCCTACTGAACAGTCAATGTCTGGTACTCTCATACAGTTTAACATGCTTTGGTTCACCTCCATGAATATATCACGTGCTATTCAGGTACGATTATTGAGTTTTTATTTACTTTCATTTTACTTTTCTGTTCTTGTTTAATGAAATTAGACAAAATGTTTCTTTTTTAATTGTTCATGTTCATTTTTAGATCTTCACCAACTTGTGTGAATAGTGTGTATATAAAGTAGATTTCTTGAATTCTTTAGTATGCTTTTAATACAATAACAAGTGCAGGTATTCCATTTAAGGTATTCTACAATAAGAAAGATACTGGACTAAAACCTGTCTATAAACACAGGAGTCGTTAAAGTAGTGCTCACAAAAATTAGGGGATATTTCAAAATGAAATATCTCATTTATGCAACAGAATTTGGAGAACTCGTTCAAATACTGAAAAGTAACTTGGTAAGGAAAAATTTTAATGACATTTGCTGAGCTGTGCACCCGTACCATACTCCACACTAGGTAATCTTATGGTTGGGTTTTACTTTAATACACATTCAAGGAGTGTGGGAGAACCTAAAATCTTGGTAAAACATTGCTTACAAAAATTAGAAGATATTTAATTAGAAATTTAAAAAAATATATATTTTCAATACAATATTTTCAAATTTTTGTGAGCAGTATATATCCAAATGACAATCGATGTGCATGTCAAAAACATGCTCCACCTCTGACTTCAAATTTTAGGTTTTCCAGTGTGATGTGTAGGAAAAAATGGTATCTACTAAATGTATGTATTTCCCAGCTGCCCGTAACTGTGCCTGTTTCACCTTGGATTATAGGCTTTGGCTTAAATCCAGAAATCTTGGCACCCTTGAAAGAAGGTTATAAAAAAATGTCTTTTTTTAAAAAATGTGTTTTTACAAATGTTGTAAAAAATGTCTGGTTACGGAGACAGACACCAATTGCTATGGACATTGATCAGCTTTTAGAATGACTAGTGAATACAAAATTGCATTGACCCTTCTATATCAGCTACGTACTATAAAGTAGTGATACCGTAAAAAGTGTATGTCCACTATTATGGCAATAATCAAACTTAGAGTTGAGAATAAGAGAACTGAGCTGTCTGGAAGAGGATTTTGTATTTTGATACCATTCCTGCCCCACCACACATTCAGAAAGACAAATGCATATAATTATGTGGTTGTAAATAAATGGAATCAAGAATAAAAGTCCAAGACGACCACCAGTTCTTGCCACTCCACAAGGCTACTCTAAACTGCCCATAGCTGTAAATGACTGAATGAATGTTAAATGTCAAAGAAGTGAAGCTTAAGAGTGTAACAATCCTCAAAGAGTGACAATATTTAGGTTGAAGCTTTTCACTCATTAATCATATATTCTTATATATACCACCTTTGCTCTGTAGTGCCCAATTCAACCCACCATAATAAATGTACAATATATAATCAAAATGGTGTCATTAAATAGAAATTAACCATCTGTAACTGTATCAATGCATCTATCTTTGGGTAGCATTTCTCATATTACTTTGCAAAAAATAATGAACGTTTACACAGCTTTCTTTACCAAGCTGCTTTTTAAATGACTAATGATGCACCTTATGTTAGATGCCATGAAATGGTAATAACTAGCTTACAGGACAAAGAACTATGATAAAATGAAAATAATAATGGTATGGTAGTTAATTTATTAAGACAAATAAATAAATAAAAAATATGATGGGCATCTGTTGCTTGGGAAGTCCTTATTAATGCTTATGATCTGTCCCCAGATGGCTGTTGCTCTGGAAATGGTTCTCTGTATCTCCCAAATGACGCTTTCTTTTCAGTTACTCTTTTAATTATAATTTCCAACAGGCTCTCAGTGGGGCAGCATCATCCACTTGGACTCTGTGTTCCACATCAAGACTGCTGATCAGGCTAACATTAGTAGACCTTTAGTTGGACCAAGCCATTTCATCATGATTTGTATTATTTGTAATAGCTTTACCTTAATTGATAGTTCTCTATAGGTAGGGTTTCACTGTTTTTTTAATCAATCTTAATGTTTTATTTAAATGCCCTGCTTCCAGCTACAAATTCTCAAGCATGTTATCATGGCACAGCTTTAATATATGTGTTTGATAGCAGATACTAGCCATTACACAGGATGGATTCTGCAGGCTGAAACCAAAACCTCTTGGACAGTTTTGAAGGAGAGTGTCTCTCGGCTTCTGATTAAAAGCTGTATATCAAATGGCAAGATGTTTGTCAGAAATCACTTGCAATCTGCTAATGTTTCTTGGTCCTTAGTATAAGATCCTTTTTGATCTTTTATGTGATCCTTTATGTAAGGTAAAAATTAGCTACCATGTTTGGCACCATACTGAGTGTTTAACATAGTTTTTCTATTCTTTGGTCTCTATGTATAGCTGACTAAAACCCTATGGTCATTTGTTATCACTATTAATAATTACTATTATTATGGTTTACTGTATTTGCTTGCTGTGAACTGCAACAGAACTGTTATAGGTGTACTTGGAGGCATATTCTTCTGTTTCATGAATTCACATTTTCTCATTCTCACCAATTTGAGAGTCATTATAAGATATAGACTAATCAAAGCCATAATCAGTGTGGGATATATCATCCTTCATACATGATGAAGCATACTTCATTATCTCCTAATTTTTGTGAGCAGTGTACACGCACACGTGTATATGTGTGTGTATATACTGCTCACAAAAATTAGGGGATGATGAGATATGCTTCATTACTGGTCTCATTTTCTTATCACCCACTCACATATTTAATGGATCTCAATCATGTCTCTAAACCCAGCTAAAAACCCATTATGCAACAAGCCACATCCCTATTATTTATTTAAGAAACTTCTTTTACAGCATGTATGCATAGTGGCTTGTACAGCAATAGAATACTGCATCACACACACAGTTACAGAAGCTGTATTAAACCTGTACTAAAAACTTGCAACCATGCCACACCTATAAGCAGGATGTGAATGTCAGTGTAATAACAGTAAATGTGTGCATTTCTTCATCGGTGACACCAGTGTCCACTAGGGCAGCCATACAGCTGTATATTCCGTCTCCAACACAAAAAAAGTTTATTGAAAAATGACTAATAAAGGTTTGTATATTTTTTAGTGTTGTAACAATACACGCCATATTCAAGCTAAAGAAATCAAGCAGAAAAAATCATTAGCAGTAGAGCTGAATCATTTGATGTCTCACCAAGTCGTTTCTATTGATTTGCTCATGCGCTACTGCTTAATGGCTGTTTTTCTTCTTCAGAAAGCAGGCTGAATCAAAGGGGCCCACTGAGACACCTTGTTTACAAGGCACAGCTGCGCCTAGACCTATTGTATACAATTTAGGCATGCAGACATTTTATTTGCACTAAAGCAGTTTCCCTTACCCTCCAACCTCATCCTGTGTGTGTCCCTCAAGGGTACATTTTTTTGGTCATTTTATACTGTGGGGGAACATTTTGTAAAATGCATTTTTAATCCCCCAAAACGGCATATTTTTAAAATAGACCAAAAAAAAAGACAATATTTACTTTAGGTTGCGAAGGACTTTTTTTTTGTGTGTGTGTGTGTGTGTGTGTGTGTGTGTGTGTGTGTGTGTTTTCACATCTTAGATGCCTAGCTGAAATGACTCTGGAATGACAAATGAGCTTTCTGTACTGTTAGAGGCCCATAAACTCTCTAATCCATTACTACACACACAAATCTTTGCAAGCTGTTTATCACTGACATATGAACATGCACAGCTAAATTATGTTACATCTAACCCTAACTTTGATACAAGGTCCAAATTGTCTGTCGTGGTTTTCTGATTACATGGTCACGATAAAGAATGGCAAAGGTGCTTGAAAGTTTGTGAACCTTTTAATAATCATTTATTTCTGCATAAATAATACCTAAACATTAACATATTTTAAGTCCAATAAACAGATAAAAATGTATTTAATCTGATGTGCAATACTAATCAGAAGCTACTGAAAACGTTTATATGCAGCAGTTCTTACTGCACAAGGGGTTCACCTCAGACACTGAAAGCAAAGGTTCACTTACTTTTGCTGCTCATATGCAAAATGGGTTCATTCTGCTTAATATGGAAATGACCAGTAAAAATGTTTTTGTATAATTGGTTTAAACAGGTTATCTTTATTTAGTTTGGAAAATTCTAATGTTTTGGTAAATGGTTTATTGCACCTAAATGATTCACACACATTAATGCACAACTGTACAACTGCCATATGAGTTATGTATGTTGAATACTATTTAGATTCCTTTGTTTTGTATTATGATTTTAATTTCGTATGTTCATAGTTTCTAATTACTGTTTGATTTCAAAGTTGGTGTTGCTAATTTAATAGTGTCACTTACATAACAGTGCTGTTTTCTGTTGTTCTGTTTTATCAGCTCTATTTTCACCCAGCTCCTTTCCATTGACAGTGTCAGTTTGAAAGTGGTCACCAGCAAATGTAATACTAAACAGTACAGGCAATAGTACAGTGATCTTCTGGGATGCTTTGAACTGATCTGCTTGCTTCATAGAAATACAGAAGCCATGCACGTTGTATACAGAGGCCTTTATTAGCCTGTGGTTGTAGGCATATATTTGTACTATACATGATTTTCGTTTAAAAAAAAGAATCTATAGGATGAAACAAGGCCAGCATATGTGCCCTGTGTACATTACCATATA